>JAOTQR010047877.1:0-14830 GCA_025774065.1 Solanum ossicruentum
AATTTAAGCTATACTTCAATCCCAACAATTTATCCCAATTAATAATTAACCTTAAGAAATTTCGGGGTTTAACATTTCTACTCTCTCTTTTTCCAACTTGTAGATACCCGGACTATTATTTCTCTCTGCTTCTTAATTTATCCTAAATCATTTCCTAATTTTATGTATTCTAATCAATATCTACATAATCTTCCTATTTCTTAGTCTCCTAATCAATTTTTTCATGAATAATTTCGATTTTAAATTTTTTTATCATTATTTTCAAATTAAACAAAAAAGGGAAGAAATTGAAAAGTCTCCAATTACTCCACCAAAACCTAATATCTTCCATTTTTCATCTACTTCTTCATAATCATCTCCATTCCGATTTCAACGATGAGTATCATTCTAAAAAATAGAAAATCCATAATCAAGTATCAATTACCCAGTTCAAGCACCTCATTTTAAGTATCAAGTATCTACTAGAAAAAGAAATATAAAACTTATGTTAGGCATCAATTATCAGTTCTTTGACAAGAACAAGCGCTTCTTCTTAAAATATTAAGTATCTAAAGCTCCGATTCTAATGATGAGTATTATTCTAAAAAACACAAAAATCATTAATCAAGTATCAACTACCCAGGTCAAGCATCTAATTTTAAATATAAAGTATCTACTGGACAAAAAAATAAAAATTATGTCAGGTACTAATTATCAGTAGTTTGATAAGCAAATGCTCTTTCTTACAATATCAAGTACCTAAAGCTCCTATTCCAATGGTTAGTATCATTCTAAAAGACACAAAAATTCTTAGTCATGTATCAACTAGGCAGATCACGTACCTAATTTTAAGTATCAAGTATCTACTAAACCTAAAATATCCTACATCACGTATCAATTTTGTCATTCTATTGGCAACCAATGGACACAAAGAATTTTTGACGGAACTCTTATTGTATGTATCTAGCTGAAGTTTTTTCCGGACTAGTGGATTAACAAGGCATCTTGGTGTCTCTAACAGTCATGATCCAATGAACACTGGTGTTAATCCGATCCCTCTCACATTCGGAAAACATATGCAAGACGACCTGAATTTGAAAAAAAAACGTTCGTGGAGAAACAAAGCACTAGAAGCAATAGATCAAACTAATTTGTAAGTTTGAAATCGAATACTGATTAATTAGAAGTGTCAAAGAAAAGGGCACAGTTTACCTCTCTATCACTGTAGAAACAAACGCTCCGATGAGAGAGGAAAATTGAATTTAATTTTTTAGTTCAGCCCATTTTTTGCGTAACTGGTTGATTTGTTTCCTTTTTTTCGACATGCATCAAAGGAATTTTGAGGTATCAAAATGTCGAAAAATATGAGATTTTTAGTAATTTAATAAATAGTTGGTATAAAAAGGAATTAACCTTATACAGTATGGGATTTGTAAGATTTATACTAATAAGAGCTACTATCCTAATTGCTTTTCTAATTCTAAAATTTGGGAGATGGGATTTTTCCAATCTAAAATCCCACTAGATTTTGTTGGGTTATGGGTCATTTTTCTCTTTAATGTTGATAAATTAAGTCCAATTTTGACCAATTCATTTATGTCCATAAGCAAATACCATGGGGCATATATGTAGAGCTTTTTAGGTGATATTTCTTTATCAACAAAAGGAGTTTTCAGCAGTCAAATATAGAGAAAGTGTGTAACTTTTCGCCCAAATTTTTCAGCCACAACGGGTAAACTTTAAATTGCGATTCCTACTTTTTGTATTGTCTAATTAAGCTAATTTTAGATAGCTTGTTCCTTTCATCTCAATCTTTCATCAGGAAAATTGATAGACTTAGATTTAGTGACCTGTAGCTTTTGTTTTTCATCCGTGAACAACAACTATGTTTTTGGTCCTTTTGCTCCTTTTTTTCCCTTTAACTTTGGTGCAATCTTGTTGTGATGTTGGGTCATTCTTTGGCACTTCTTTTTTGACTAATTTAGAAAATAATAGTGTAACTCTTTGTGATTATAGTGGAGGTTTTGGTACCGTGATCTTTTGCTCTTCACATCAAAGGGTTTTCCATGTAAAGTTGATGACTCTTGTTATTGATTTTATTCTTGTCTTGCCATATTTATTTGAATGATTTATTTGTTGTCTTACTACTATTGTTCTTGGGTTTGTCTGTTTCCTCTTGATTCAAATCGAAAGAAAAAGTTTAGACTGGAATATTTTTTCGATGCTACTCTGTCGTGCACTTTGATAATGCCTTTGCCTCTTTCCAAGTAAAGTAGTATCAGAGTATTGATTGTTATTGATTGTCAATTAGAACGATGGAGTAAAGTATGGTCAAAATGATGTGTTTGAATGGTACCAATTATCATAACTAAAAAGGCAAGATGAAAGATCTTCCATTTATGAAAAATATATATTTGCATCCAACAAACTTCAGTCCACGATAGATGAGGATTGAAAATTTGAGCAACTACAAATTTGTGGCTATAGCAGACAATGGGTTGAAGATAATGCAAGAAACAATATTGTAAAAGAGAGACATGATAGAAGTTTGTAGGACAAGTTCGAGACACTTTATGCTCAGATGACTGCCAATAATAAGTAGTTCCTACTTAAGCAATTCATGAATATTAAGTATAAAGAGAAAAATTCTATCTTGATTATATAAATAATTTTATTAGTGTTTTGAGCAGTTGTCCAAAGTGGATGTAAAATTTGATGAAGAAATTAAGAGATTTTGGTTTCTTAATACTCTGTCATACTCTTGGAAAACTATTGTTAAAATTTTTTTTAACCAATTCTAGTCTCAGTGGTATTGTAACTATGGAATGTGCCAAGATTGATATCTTAAATAAGAGATAAGAAGAGGATCACAATTCTCATCCTCACACTCTGATGTTTTGATTACTGAAAATAGGGGGAGAAGAAAGTTCAGAGATCAGAATGACAGAGATAAAAGTAGAAGCAAGCCAAAGTCAAAATACGAGAATGTTATATATAATTATTGTCATAAGAATGAGCATATGGAGAAATATTGCTACAGGTACAAGAGAAATATGAGACAATAAAAGAAAGAAGGTGATCATGAAAATCATCTTTATATTGTTGCTAATGATGATTTACTTGTTGCTTGTGGTGAGAATGTCATTAATCTTGTTTGTGATGAGTCTTGTTGGTAAGTGAATTTTGATGCTACTTCTCATATTACGTTAAAAAAAAGAATTATTTTTTTCTTATACTGTAGATAATTTTAGAATACTTAACATAGGTAGTAATGATAAAGTTGAACTACTTGGCATTGTTACTGTTTTTCTGAAAAGTAATAATGATTCGAGATTGGTTCTCAATAATGACAAGCATGTTCTAGATGTTTCCTTGAATTTGATTTTTATAGAGAAACTTGATAATGAAGGTTATGTTAACACCTTTGGCATTGGCTAGTGGAAGCTTACTAGAAGTTCGATGATTATGGCTGGAGGTGACAAGTTGTCCAACTTATATGTATTTCGAGGTTCCACTGTTAAAGGCTCAGTAAACTTGAAGGAGAATAATACTTTATCAAAGTAATGATGTAGAAGGCTGGGCCATGTGAGTGGGAAGAAGATTTATAGTTTGGCTAAGAAAATTGAATTGACAAGAAAAACAAGTAAAGTTGAAGAAGTGTGATCATTGTTTAGTAGGTAAACCAAAAAGAGTTTCTTTTCAAATTCATCCACCTTCAAGAAAACTTAATTTTCTAGAGTTGGTATATTCTAATTTGTGTGGTCCTTTTAAAGTAATGTCTTATGGTGGTGCACTTTATTGCCATGACGCAAACCTAGAACCTAGTCATAACACAGTGAATGAGGAATCCGAGGGCACATTACCCAAGCTTTCTTAGAATTCATTAAGAATTTCATATGTGATGAACATAAATAAAAGCAGAATTAAACGGGGGAGACATGACTAAGGAAGAAGCAAACATAATATCAAATCAAAGCTTCATCCTTTCATTTAAGTATCCAAAAGTACCTTCCAAATAAAAAACCGTAGCGGTGGATAAGACTTGTTCCTAACTCACCCTCAGTTAAAAGTAGCAAAAGAACAAAAAGAGGTAGTCCAAAAGTCTTAATACATCAAACTCAAAAAGAACAAGGCATTGTCCCCGAACTAGAGACTCACCAATCAACTTTATCTTTTAACATCCACAAGCTATCCACATGTTGGAGAAGGAGGAGCACGAGTCTCTACATGGTGTTATTATGTAGGCAAAATATGTATTAGTACTTTGAATATACTATGTGAAATACAATACAACAAGGAACAATAAATATCATAATAAGCAATATGCATAGACATAACAAGGAATGAATCTTAAGATATGATGAATTGATTAATGCATTATTTGAAATACGAATTGAAGAAATATAATATTTCTCAAGTCATCAGGTACATATCTATGTGGGAGGAGATTGTAACCAACATTTAGGACCATGTCAAATACTATATGGAATCCAACATAACCCCTTATGTTGGCTCGGGGAGACTACTTGCCAGGTAGAATTCCGTCAACATATGCAGGCACATCTTTTAACTTTAACTTTATGTTATTATTGATAGGCCACTAATCTTAGCTTGAAGGGTTCTTATGGTGGCATATAATTTTTGGTAAGAGGTTGCTACTAGGATTCCCTTGAGTGGATAACCTTATGCCCACTTGACCGAATCCCACCTAAGCCTTCATGGTTATAAGTCAAGTTCCACGAATATTTCAAAGAAACATAATCATATGCATATAATATTCAGAAGCTTGAAACATAACTTCATTATAATAGGAGTAGCTCATTATTCATAGGAATCCATTCAAGTGAGAATTATCATTATGCAAAATGTTCTATATTTGGTGAGAATCGTCATTTCACCATATTTCTTAGATTCATAAAAAAGCTTCATAAATACTTTATAATTTTCATCAACTTTTGTAAGCATCTGATTGAAATCCTTATCTTTCATAAAATGCTTCATTTGAACAATACATGAATATTGGTGGGTTCGATACATGTAGGTTAAATCATGACATTCAAGAGGATAATTGTTTTAAAAAAAATAGTAAAACTCATTTGTTTAAAACATTCTCAAAACAACCCACCATAAGAATTCAAAACCCCAGGTAGGGAAATGTGAAATTCATCTTGTAAATCATCAATTTAATAGCATATCATAATATTGTATCAATATACTTCATAAAACTGTAAATGCACCATAATATTAACATTTTGAGAGACATCATAAAACTCATAAGATTCATAACTCGAAAGCTAAGTAAAATATAAAATATACTTAAACTTTTTGAGGGAAAGGAACCTATAAATCAAATCGACATAGTTTGATTGAAAGACTAAAAAAAGAACTTAGGATTGAGGAATAAACCTTAAAATCCAAGCCTTGCCTTCTTATATCTTGAGAGTTGAGATACTTAGAATATTTTAGGAGAGATTAGAATTGAGAGTGAATGAGAGCGAAATGGGTGATGGGGGTTGATAAGAATGGAAATAAGCAGAAAAAGATGCAGTATTGAACTTAGGATACAGAGAAAAGGCTGAATTTTTCCTTTATTAAAGATTGTCAACCTCTATCTATGAACTTGATCTATGGGTCATAGATCATTCTACTGGTCATAGGTCAAGGTTTCATCCTGATTACACATTTGGGTTTCTAAAACTTATCTCTCAATCCTAATCCACGAACCCTCCTTCTATGATCTATCATTCAATCTATGGGTTGTAAAGACCCCTTACAGAACCATCTCAGACTTAGAAAAAATTTTCATCTCTAATCCAAACTACGAATCCAAGTTCACAACCTTTCTAAATGATTATGACTCATAAACCTTATCATTTGGTGATATATCTCCAATCTTCAGAATCCCAACATCAACCCTCCAGTCCATAAATCTATATCTATGACTAAGGTCCTAGACAGACCTTTCGTACATTCACCCCAGGCTTTAGAATTTTACCAAGGCCTTACCCCTCCACGCAGCCTATCTAAGACTCATGAGCCATAGATGGGCTTATACTATCTTGCACAAGAATCATGTTTTGCACTCCTTTCCTATTTTTTACCTTTTCAACATACAGAGCCTTCTAATATCTCTTTCTTACGAACGTTCATCCTCGAATGTGATAAAAGCAAGCTTGAATGGAGAGAAGAAAAAAGTAACAATTCATCATGAATGAAAAATACAACTCAAACATCATTTCTCTAAAAATTTCAAGCTCATATTTTAAATATCATTCAAATGTAGTCTCATAAGCATGTAAGTATGCATAATGACATTCACAACTTGTTGAGTCCTTAAAAGGAGCTTCATAGATACAACTTCTTTATTACTCATCTTCTTTACTTGCCAGTCTAGGATTTCTACTAGATGCTCTTCATAAGTCAAGTTTTCTTGAACACTCAGATCATTCAATGAAACATGACGTTTGGATGTTATGACTTGAATCTAGGGACTAGTCGTAGCAAGGCGAATGTGAAACCCGAAGGTGGCCATTCAAGCCTCTTAGCATATCATAAGCATACATAAAATAAATAAGCAATTACATAATTTAGAAAGTGAAAATATAGTTTGAAAGCAAGCTAAAATGTGGGATTCAAGAGTCTTCCCTTTTAAAGGGAATTACATCACATAGTCTAAAACATATATCTACATCACTAGATCTTGGTAGGGACTAGAAAATACTACTAGCTCACCTTTCATATAAGAAACAAATATAACATGTGTTATTATAGTCAACATAAGCATGAATATAAAGGTTGGTTACCGAAATATGAAACTCACCAAAGTCTTCACAAGCGTTGTCCAAGTCTAGCTACAATAGTGAGAAGTAGCGTCGTCGCCTATCCATACATGGTTAGATCATATAGGAAAAGTGTATATGTTCGTAAGCTAGAATGTACTAAGTATATAGGTATGCTATGCATCGAAGATCACAACTTAATAGAAATATGCATAATCATATCAATAGAATAAAGGACAAGAAACGATACACAATCGATGAAACTTCAAAATTATAGAAGAAATATAAATGGTGGAATTTTAAAACCTTTCATATCCTAATATGCCTACATATATGGGAATAGTACCATAATTGACAATAAGATCACACAGGCTATTACATGGAATCTCGTTGTTGCCTTCACAACGGAAAAGGAGTAGTCTACTTGTTAAGGTAGACTACACCTCACCTTGTGAACCAGCTAAGTGAGTGTCATAATATGATGTTATATGTGGATCCATTAGTTAGCCTTATAAGAACATGATTCTACTATGGCACGTAGTTATGCGATTAGAGGATTTATATAAAAACCGTGGGGGATAGTCCCCCTGACTCAAGCCTTATTCGGTACTATGTAAATTCTCATGGAATACATAACATACGTTAGATATATATAGTCATCAATATATTTCATAATCGTAAACATCATACTTTTATAGCTTGTAAGATAGGTGTAATAACCTAGTAAATTCATTCATGCCATAATAATAGCTCATCTACATTCTCGCATAAAGTGTAGATATTCTCTCCATTTTGTAAACATGCATAGTATAGGGTCTTAGGTCATCCTCATAATCGTGATTACAAGCATACTTGTATACCTGAAATCTTATTCGTGAATCATAGATTGACATAAAAATTAGGGCTAACTATGAGTTCATGAAAAATTGAGTATAAAATCATGAAGTTGAACGAAATTCATATAATATTAATCAATTGAAACCAAATTGAATCATAATTGAGCAAATCCATATGAATTTCATAATCCTTAATTGATATGTAATTGGAATTCCTTGTAAATCACTTGAAAACCATATAACTCATGTAAATCATCATAATTCATATATAATAGAGTAAATGAATCACATACTAATCATAATTCAAATATTTAAGAGGAGTCATGAAAATCCATGAAAGTCATTCGTGAAACATGAGAAAAGTGGAGTTTTTATTGGGCTCCATGTGTCGAATTAGTCCATGAATGAAGTTCTACATACCTAGGTGAACAAACTCAAAAGAGATTGGAGGAATTGACCTTGATATCCCTTGGAAATCTTGAGTCCCTATGCTTCAATGGTGAAACCCCTTGAGAGAAAAAAGATTTAAGAGTTTTGAGACATATTTGGAAGTGAATGAGATTGAGCGAGAATAAGAGTAGTTTTATTATGTTTGAAGAGGTTAGGGAGGTTATTGGGGTCAAATGATGTATTTCGGGGTCAAACATGTAGCAAATATATAAAAATCCTTTCATTGAAAATCAATTGCACCTATCCACGAGTACGGTCTACTAATCGTAGATCCAATTACCATGGGAAGATCCTAGTTCTGTCCTAGTTACAATTATGGTTCAAGGAAAGTCTCTAAACCACCATCCATGAAATATCTTTGTGGCTAGTCATTTCATTTTATGAGTCATAAAGACAACTCGTGGTTTAACCCACATTTATTCAAATATTCAGATTGATGTTCTGCTAAAATATGACATTTTTAATGCTTTAAACTTAAAATTTTGTGTGTTCTCTAGTCGATGTTAGTGGGTTTGATGTGCATTTATCTTTATTTTGTAGGATTACAGGAGATGGGGAATTTTTGTGCTAACTTGGACAAATTGCAGTTTTTGAAGTTTTATGAGATTATCTACGATTTGTGGTTCATTCCACGACCCATAGATTAAGTTTCGTAGTCCTATCTAGTAAAGGGCCAATTTTTTGAAGATGAAATTACTTGTTATTAGGATGATTCATAAGTCATTCTATTGCCCGTACATCAGTTTGTACTTTGAGGCCCAAAAAATATGTATGGTTGCTGAAAGTTGCCAGTCACTTACGGTCTGTAAGTCATCTTATGGTCCATTAAGAGGCGAGTCATACATTAAAGGCAGTTTTGAAGGATGCAACCTATGGAGTCAATCCACAGGCCGTGAATGCATCTACGGCCCATAACTTTGATTATGAAAAGCCCTTATTCCAGATTTCATAATCAATTTAGGATTTGACTTTCTTTTATTATAAATAGGGTTTTAGGTATTTTTAGACGTATTGAACTCTAGACTTCATATTTATGACACCCTGTAACTTTATGTTCTTGTATATCCATATTTCAAGCCTCATTTGGTGAGGTTGGGGGTGTACTAGATTCATGGGAGACTCCTAGTACCTAAATGAGTTCAAGACTTACCTCCAAGTTGAGTTTTGGGTGCTGTTTTATACAAGGGTTAACTTTAAACTAGCATAACAATTGGAAAATTTGGAACTAGGTGGCCCACGACATGTCAAATGAAATCGCTCTGAGTTAGCTTTGCAACGCACTTTCTTTCACCATATTCCGATATCGAATGAAGGAGTTATGATCATTTTCGTGAGACCCTCCCGTGCAGTGAAACCCCACGGGCACCCATACGGGCAGTGTGGCCTTATGCGGCATGTGTGAAGGGGTATGGGCCATTTCACCCAGTCATGAGATGGCTAGCAACATTTTCTTGTCTAAGTGAGGTGGGACGAATCAGTACACGATCTGTGTAACACTACACGGTCTGTGAAAGTGGCCGTCAAAGTGACGAGGTGTCAATTTTTCGAAGTTTCCCAACTTCCATTTTTTTCACTAAGGTACTTCACACGGGCACTCCACATGACCTGTGGATTGCCACATGGCTATTAAAGTCTCCAATGAGATGACACTTTGACAATTTTTTCATCCATTCACTTATGGCGTCTCCGTAAATTTTAATTACTCTAATCCCTTTTTTAGACTTTTAATGCTATCTTAACCTTCCTAAAAGACCTAAACAATATTTCAAAAGGTCCAAATTCATTACTCTCATCTCAAATACACTATCAATTCTCTCAAAATCCTCCATCAAGCCCCAATTCAACTTCAAGGAAACACAAGAACAAGATTGGATTCAAAGATCATTTCCAATCCTCCATTCCGAGTAACTCTAGACCTAAGGTATGTGGGTTTCTTTCATGGGTTCCTTTCACCATGATACCCAACCTTCCTTTTTCCTAAATTTCATGATTTAAAGTTGAGTTTACAAATGGTTTTACTAGTATGAGCATGTTTATGAACTATGTTAAAGCTATGCAAAGTTGTGACTATTTTGCTATATTGTGAGCTATATATCTTGGATCTATTATAAGTTTTGATGAGGGGTTTTGATGTGAATATCTTGGGGTGTTGAAATGTGTTGATTGATAGTTTTACAATAGATTATCTTGCATTATTTAATCTCTAAATTGCAGGGTCTTTTACCCCCACTACACACCTTCAAAATGTTTGATAAAATGTCCGGTTATGGTTTCTTGAGGAATTGAAAGTCCTAAGCATGAGATATGATATGAATGATGTTATGATGATGAAATGAGCTTATGTATATGATTATTCCTATATGAAGTGTTGCATAAGACCATATGATGGATCCTATATTAAAGTGTAGAATTCGACCATGCCCAATCCGGGGGATCTAAGCGCCCGGATAACCTAGTGAAGGGTTTGTACTTCTCCACCTAGTGATGGGGTGGCATCATCACTGAACTAAATAGGGGTTAGAACATATAAACCTAGATGAGGGTTAGTACTCATCCACCTAAATTTCGGGCAGCACAATCACTAACCTTCGAAAGGGTTGTATATTTGGAAATCTAGCTTGGTCTTTTCTACATATATGTTATCCTATATAAGCATGAGTTACTCAAGCATTGATCATACATGCAATATTGTTATATTATGCCTATTGACTACTGTGATGAAATTTGATTATGATGTCTATCTCTTGTAACATTACATCCTATATACTTAGTACATTCAAACATAATAATGCGTACTCTATGCCTACATGATGTTACCATGTAGGAACCAGAGCTTCATTTTGTCATCATCATCCTCCACATGGCTTGTGGTATCTATTCAAGCTAAGAGTCCTCATGTACGAGGGCAATATCTATGTTCTTAAGCTATGTATTAAAGACTATCCTTCTTTTTGGTATACTTTTACTATAAAGGTGAGCCCAGTTGCTTGTCTTGGCCCCCGTTAAGTCCGATGTTAGAGGTGTTGTTGAGCAAGTTATGCATAATGCTTGAGCATTGAATTACTTATGATATTCAAGCTGTTTAAATATGAGTCTCTGCCATAGTCCCAATTCCCCTAATTTATGTTTCTTGCATTATTTTGCATTGCTTCCGCGATCAAGGATGTATAATGATGTGTTATGAGGCTTGTTTGGGGTATCTTCAGGTTCTCCATTCGCCAGTCACGTCTAGGCCCTAGGTTTGGGTCGTGACAAAAATGGTATCATAGAACTAGGTTGATAGATCCTCGGAGTCCAACACACCGCGTCGATTAGAGTCCTATTCATGGTTGTGAAGCACGCCATGACTATGAATAGGAGGCTATGAGATGTTCTGGGAAATGTTTCCCTTCTTTATAATCTAAGTTGTGCTATAGAGTTTTGGTAAGTTATTTTCCCATTTAATAATTTTTCTTTTCTATGCTAGATCAAGCCAAGCACTCGAGGAAGAAGGGCCCAAACTCCTGAGGAGCAACCTACCAATGGTGAGCTCTGGGATGCTCTCACTATGCTTGCCCAAGTTGTGGCCAATCAAGTCAACCAAGGGGCCCAAGCCCCTCATGCTACTACCCTGGGAGCTAGGATAAGAAACTTCAAGAGGATGAATCCTCTGGTTTTCTATAGGTCAAAGGTGGAGGAAGACCCACAAAAGTTCATTAATGAGGTCTACAAAATCGTGAATATCATGGGTGTTGGGTTGAATGAAAAGGCGGAGTTGACGGCATACCAACTCAAGTGGGTAGCCCAAATTTTGTATGACCAATGGAAGGGGGAGAAGGGAAATGGTTATGTGATACTATGGGAAGAGTTCAAATTGGCTTTCCTCAATCAGTTTTTCCCTCTTGAGCTTAGGAAAGCCAAGTTGGTGGAGTTTATGAACTTCAAACAAGGTGCTATAAGTGTGAGTTAGTATGCCCTCAAGTTTAATCAACTTTCAAAGTATGATCCTCATTTGGTGGCCGATCCTAGATCTAGGATTAATAAGTTTGTGATGGAGGTCTCTGATTTGGTAAGTGAAGAATGTTGGTCCGCTTTGCCAATTGGTGACATGGACTTGTCTCGATTGATAAGATATGCCAAACAAATGGAGGAGGAGAAATTGAGGAAGAGAAGAGATCATGGAGCCAAGAGAGCCCGTTTTGAGGGTAAGTTCCAAAAAGGTGGCCGGTCTCATCATGGCCAAGGGTCACCTCATGATTCTAAGGTGGGCTATGCTAATTATTTCCCAATGGCCCAAGGTGTTGAAGGTGTGGCTCCAAATGTTAGGTGCCCAAAGTGTGGATCATAGTGGCCATGCCTGGGTGGCACTAACACTTGTTTTGGATGTGGAGAGATGGGTCAAAAAAACTTTTGAATGCCCTTGGTATCGCAACAAGGGTAAAGGTGGTGAAGTTGATAGAGGGGGATCTCCAAGGCGTAATCGTTTCCATGCTCTTCAAGGGAGGCAAGAAGTGTCCAATGTCATTACCGTTAAGTTGAAGTTTCCTTTGCTTTGATGTGTGTGCATTGTTGGGGTCGATGTGCCATTTTTTCTCTTTTTATTCTTTTGGTTGCTAGAAAGTCCATAAGTCTTGATCCATGTTCATCTTGTATTAGGTTTTGCCTTATGACTTGTTAGAGTTGGTGTGGTGGTTTATGGTGTTTATACTTGGGATGGAATAGTTGCATGCATTTAGTGTCTTCATGGAGATTGGTTGATGTACACATTGGCTATGTTTATGGGTCTCCAGAATAGGGTCTTAAAGCCCTACCTTTATATGTTTGTGGTGGTCTCTACTAATGAGGTATTGAATTATGTAGAGCTTGTGAATTATTTGGGGGTAGTGTTGCGAGTAGTGGAGGATGAGAGATTGTTTAATAAAAGATGATAAGTGTGCTTTGTGAATAACAAGAAGGTGGTTAGAATTCTTTAAGAATTATGATATGAGTGTGCTTTAGTTCTCTTTTTCAGTAAGGCTAGTGTTGCGGTTAGTGCTCTAAGTAGGTTGACTATGGGTAGCTTAGCATATGTGGATAATGATGGCAAAGAGGAGACTAGTGGGGTCCATTAGTTGGCTAGGTTTGAAGTAGGATGAGGGAAGTTGAGAATGATAGTATAGTGCCCTTGGTGATTCCAAATCTTATTGGGTTAAGAGGTCTAGATTAGGCAAGGCCTTGATTCCCCGTTGATAGAGTTGGAAGTTTTGGTTGAGAAAATGATAGAGTGGAGGTTGTCTCCCAAGGAGGAGATGGTGGTTGTGGTACCAAGTGGACTAGACGTGTTTAAGGTTGATAATTGAGTTGAGGATTATGAGTCCTTATAGAGTATAGAGGGAGGTTGGTAAGGTTGCATAAGTTGGGGATTGCCTATGGATGTAGATATGGTTCGTTCCGATTCTTCATGCTTCTAGGTGGATAGGATGTGTTAGTGACTCTAATACAATAGCACTGCTTGAAATTGTGGGTGATATGGAGGACAAGTTGGCTTAAAGGAAGGTTCTGGTGGAGGTGTTGGATAGATGAGTAGAAAAGTTGGTTAATGATGATATGGTATTCGTCAAGGCCCCTTTGGAAGAATCGTCCATTCGTATGTGTTTCTTGAGGAGCTGGTGCGGGCATGGAGAAGCAATATCTGTATCTCTTTCATTCTGTTCAATCTTATGATGACATGTAATGTTCTTTTTAATAATTCTGAGTCTCAAGTTTCAGCCCTTATGTCATTGCATGCATTCATGTTCATGTTAATAAGATTATGAGAATTTTGATGTACATGTTGAAATTTCCTTGGAAATCATGTTTATGTGCATTTTTGCATTCATGTTTGGGCTAAAGTCTTCATGACTACTTTCCTTGTATGCGTTTCTTTGACATTCGGGGACAAATGTTCCCAAGGGGGAGATATTATGACAACCATAACTTTATGTTCTTGTATATCCATGTTTCAAGCCTCATTTGGTGAGGTTGGGGGTGTCTAAGATTCATAGGATACTACTGGTACCTAAATGAGTTCAAGACTAACCTCCAAGTTGAGTTTTGGGTGTTGTTTCATATAAGGGTCAACTTTAAACTAGCATAACTCTTGGAAAATTTGGAACTCAGTGTCCTACGACATTTCCAATAAAATCACTCTGAGTTTGCTTTGCAACGTACTTTGTTTCACCTCATTTCGACGTCGGATGAAGGAGTTATGACCGTTTTCGTGAGACCCTCCCGTGCAGTGAAGCCCCACGGGCACCCATACAGGCAGTATGGTCTTGTATGACTTGTGTGAAGGGGTACGGGCCCTTTCACCTGGGTGTGTTGTGGCCAACAACATTTTCTTGTCTAAGTGAGGTGGGACAGACTAGTAGACGGTCTGTGTAACACTACATGGTCCGTGAAAGTGGCCATCAAAATGAATAGATGTCAATTTTTCCAAGTTTCCCAGCTTCCATTTTTTTCAATTAGGAACTTCACACAGGCACTCCATATGACCCGTGGAGTGCACAATGGCCAGTGAAGTCTCAAGTGAGACGACATTTTGCCAATTTTTCCATCCGTTCACTTATGGCATCTCTGAAAATTTTAATTACTCTAATGCCCTTTTTAGACTTCCAGTGCTATCTTAACCTTCCTAAAAGAGCTAAACAATATTTCAAAATGTCGAAACTCATTATTCTCATCTCAAATACAATCTCAATTCTCTCAAAATCCTCCATCAAGCCCCAATTCAATTTCAAGGAAACTCAAGAACAAGATTGGATTCAAAGATCATTTCCAAGCCTCCAT
>JAOTQR010047888.1:0-14830 GCA_025774065.1 Solanum ossicruentum
CGAATTGTGTATGTATATTTGTCAAATTGTATGTCTATATCTACAAATAATTATACATGTATAATTAATATATATATATATATATTTGTATATCTGGCAAGTGACATTGAGATAGGGAGGAGAGAGCCAAGCAAGATCAAGAGAGGGAGGAGAGAGACGAATTATATATGTATATCTTTCAAATTGACTATGTATATCTATCAAAATAATTGTATATATATAACTGGTATACATTTGTAATTGTATATATATAAAAAATTACAGAGAGAGAGGAAGAGAGGAGAGAGAAATAACAACAAAAAGCTAACTATAGCAACAAAATCCTAACTATAGCTATAAATTGTATTTTTTTAAAAATTCTAATTGTATAATGTAAATACGTATCATATGTTTGCCTAATTATGTTATTTTTCTTCTTTTTTTTAATCTCTAGACCAAAGTCTTGGGCTGGTGTGTAGTGTAATTTTGAAAAATATAAACAAGATCAGACCAAAATCATTTTTGCTACATTTGAGGTATGAAATCTTCTTTTTCATAAAATGGCACATTTTACCATTCAAATAAATTAGTTTTTTAATATTGTCCTTCAAGTTAGTTGGTCCATAATTTTGACCCTTTAGGAGTAAAACTTGCAGGGCATAAGTTCTCTAGAAATTAAAATTATATCCTAACATAATTTGTGAGATATTATAATATGAAAATATAAACTTTTGCGCACGAATTATGAGGGTCAAAAATTAACAAAAAAAAACAAAAGAGTGAAAAATTATCTTCCTAGAGATGCAATGTAATTGTTCATAAACATGCCAACCCAAAAAGAACTTCCAAGAAGCCCATTAGCAAAGTGTTAGTCCTTCAAAGAATTTGTCTCATAGATTAACCTCAGGATCATCAACAACTTTGTCTTGTAATAATGGCATCTTCTTGTTGTTTGATTCTAAGTTCTTTTCTTCCTTTTCCCATTCTTTACTTTGTCCCCATATCACTGAATAAAACCCAACAACAATGACAATTGATCCCACCAAACTGAAAAAGATAAATAAAAAAAGATTGGCACATTGTTTAGTGCATTTACCAATTCAAAATCTTATACATGTGTAATTTACCTTCCCACATGGATAATTTCACCCATTAATATACTGGCAGCCATAGCAATCACAATGCCAAGTGGTTGAAACATGACAACAAAGAGTGGTCCTCTTTTCCTCACACACCATGCACCAATACTAACTTGGAATACATTTCCAAATAAACCCTGCATTATCCGATTTTGGATATGTACAAGTAGACGCTTAATCTTGTATAAAATTGAACGAATAGACACATACATCCTATGTAGCATAATCTATATAGGATATTGTGTACAATGCAAATTGTCACATAGAGATGCCAAGTAGGATGCATATATCTACTTATTCAAATCTATTCAAGTTTAAGTATCAATTTATGCACAAATGTTAAATAAAATCAAATTAAAGGACACTTTATGTATTATGCCTTAAAATTTTAAAGATCGAATTCATCAAGTTTAAATTATGAATTCGTTTACTTAGTTACCGAGTATATGAGAGCCATTATTCTGCTGTGAGGGCTTAAACTCCAAGCATTCAAGTCCCTTTCAGTGATTAAAGAGAAAACAGCACATAGAATTGTAACACAGCAGCTATAAAACAACATTAAGATCAGCTCTGCTGGATATCTCTTAAGGATAAATGCCTGCAAAACAGGAAACAGAGGAAAACACATCATGATTTCACTTTATTTTGAAGAGGAAAAATAATATTCCCTCCTTAATTTATTTGATCTATTTTGACCAAATATAGATTAAGGTATTGTGACCTATGTTAAACATGTCATATGAAAAGTTAAAACTAAATAGTTGCTAAAATGAAAAAATAATCCTTCTTTTGGGAGATGCGAGAGGTTTGATTTAGGAATTACATGGAGGGGTAAAGGTAGATCAAAGAAATATTGGGAGAGGTGATTAGGCAAGATATAGCGAAACTTCATCTCCCCTACATGACCTTAGATGGAAAAGAATGAAGGTCAAGTATTAGGATAGAAGACCAATAGGCTAGTAGAGGTAGGTTGATGTCTGGTCTTGTGATATAGTGGGTTAGTAATATTAGTCATGTCTTTATATCCTATGTTGTCATTACCGACCTCATATTTGTTATTTTTAGCGTATTTACATATTATCATTTGTTTTTCATTTTTAATCGTTTTTCATTTTTAATTATTTTCTTTTCGCTTTTTTTCCATATGGGGCTTCATTTTTGAGACGCAGGTTTTTCGGATATCTCTATGAGGCAGTGATAAAGTCAACATACATTTTTCCCTCCCTAGGCCTCACTTATGGGATTTCTTTGAATATGTTATTGGATTTTCAAACGGACTAAAAAGAAAAATATACCATATAAATTAGAACGAAATAAATAGTAATTTATTGACAATCCTAATTACCTGTGAAATGATAAATAGAGAAGCAATTAGAGAGCTAATCATAGTGAGCAAACCTCCAATGGCCCAAGCAGAAGGATTTGTTAATATTGAATTCAAAAGACTAAATCCAAAAATTTGAGGGCCTTTATATAAAGTTGCAACAAGTGCACCTATTATTGATACCAAAGTCCCAATTGTTTTAGCCAGTGTGCTCAAACTCTTATACTCAAAATTTTCCATCCTAAAAAAAATGAAGTTCACAAGAATTATACTATAAAACTGGACAAGTTTAATAGAATAGAAACATTTGTTTAGTTAAAAAAAAAGTGATTTAATTTTAAACCTGAGAATGACTGCAAAAATAAAAGTGAATCCTGGAATTAGTTGCAATATTACTGTGGAAAGTAATGGAGATGAATATTGAAGTCCAAGAAATCCAGCCACTTGCATCAAAAAACTACAAAATTGCACTAATTAAGTTAGTAGCTATTTCTTCTCTGCTTCGTTTGTCTCAAATGATCTTTACTCTTTTTCTTTTCAACACCTTTTAAAAATATTAACTAAGAAGATTTTTGATGATCTGTTTCCATTAAACATTTGTTTTATTGAAGTATTTATAGTCTTGATGATCAATTACTATTAAGAATAAAATGAAAAAAATAATTAATTTTATCTTATATTTCTAAAATAATAAATAATTTAAGTTAATCATTTTAGAAGTCACAACTGATAATTTGAGACAGAAGAAGCAATTAAATTGTTGAGTTGAGCCACAAATTTACATTTACATACCCCATTAAGCCAAGTAAGAAGAATCCATAGAGAAAAGTAGGCCAAAGAGGTGGAAGAGTTGACCTGCATTTCCAAAAAAAAAAAGAAAAGAGATTAAATAATAAAGGGTTTCATATAGTGAAATTCTTATCGATTATTCTTTCTGCAACATATGTTTTGAGCAAAACGAAATTTTTATAAGACAAGTTGAGATGATGATCTAAAATTTTATAAGTTACGGTAAACACTAAACCAACAATATATGATAATTTCTCAAGATAATACATACCTATGGAAGATGAAAGAAATAGGAATAAGAAGTAGAGTTGAAAAGGCACTTGAATAGAAAGTATAAGTGAAAGTAGTCATCCCAGTTGACATAGCCATTTTAGCTACCACTGCTGATCCAACTTGTGCTAATTGTTGTATTATCATGGCTATAAATGGCACCAATCCACTCATTTCCATCTCTCGAGACGATAAATTTTCTCGTGAAATACTTTAGATTAAAAAAGTCTGAATGATTTTAAATTTAAAAATTATCCGTAATTTTCATACCTAGGATATTTTGTTCTAAGAACCAATGGACATGTTGTTTTCTTAATGTGAAGCCAAATTAAAAAGTCTTGGATGAATGGGTTTCCTCCAATGAATCAAATTGAATGTAATAGTTTCTTGGACGTTAACGTATTGAAAGGAACCAGAGCACACAGCCTACGCCGGTAATGACTGTGGGTTCCATCCATTCAATAAATTTATTAAACATATATAAATATTTCAATTTTAAATTTAATTATTATCATTACTTAAACTTTCCATATTATTCAAACGTCATAAAGTTGTCATCCTAGTTTTGACTCTAACGTGTCGTTTGGTGTGAAGAATTAATATATTTAATTCCTAAATAAAAATATAATAACTCTTAGATTGATATTTAATTGACAAATACAGGATAACTTATCCTGAAACTAATAAATAGTACCAGGATAAGGTATTCCTCTTCTTGAGACGTATACTAATCCCGGGATAAAAAGGATAAGTGACAAAAGTACCCTTTTCACCTTTTTTATATCTCATTTTGAGTATTTATGTATATTTATATTATTTTTAATACAATATATATAATAACATGCACAACCTTCACTCCTCATTTTTATGATATTTCTTCATATTTTTCTAGTATAAAATTACACTATACTACTATACAAATAGGATTTAGTGACAATTAGTGTGCGACAATAAGCTAATTGCTGCTTATATATTCAATCAAGGCAATATATCAACGGCTAATCTATAATGACTAGCAATAAAGTTATTTTTAGTAACAAACGTAAAGAATAGCCAGAAAATCTTTACTGTTTTTTTTTTTGGAAAATTACAACTCCCGCGCTTGGAAATCCTTTTCCCCTTTTAATAAGGCATACTCCCTCTTTTTCTAATTGAAGTCTCTTCCACGCTCATCAAAAATCTTTTAACCTAGAGTTGCAACAATTAATGTCTCTCTCCCACTCATCAGAAATTCCACTCATCAGTAATTTTTTAACCTAAAATTGCAGCGTCTTTTAACGAATGAATGAAGAAACCTACAACGTCCAGCAACAAACGAAGTAGAAAATTACAATATTCAGGTATATAGATCGCTACTCTCTAGATACAGATGTTAGTGTTCTCTCTCTGTTTCTACTATGTATCATTATTTCCTTCTTTCTGTCTATATATATAATAATCTAGATTCATGGTTGTTCATTGATATGTTTTGAACGATTAACAGTGAACAACATCCAACTGCTTTAAGTAATCAACGACGTCCAGAAACTAACAACGTCCAGCAACAACGTACAAAAGTGCAATATTCAGGTATGTTGAATACAACTCTCCAGATATAATGTTAATGTTCTCTGCTCTGTTTTGACTATAGGCCGTTGTTTCAATATTTCCGTCTATATAATAACCTAGCAACATCGTTATTCATTAATATATTTTGCTAATTTGTATTTATGATCTCTGATTCTATTTCATTGATTGAAATTTATTGAACAACCTCCTCTACTTTTGGATCTCCTACTTCCTTTTGATCTTACTTTTATATATTTATATGTAATGTACTGAAGCCTGTTACAATGGAAGGAAGCAAAATTCAAAATTAGAGAAAATAAAGAACACCAAATTTAATGTGGAAAAACCCTTCAAAACAAAGGTAACAACCACGGGATCGTCGAGATCCAAATTACTCCATTATAACAATAAGAGGGTTACAAATATTCTCCTTAATGGCTACACAACAATTGTCAAGCAAGGAGAAGCAATAACTACACCAACAAAAAGAAGAAGGAAGAAAAACATCCAAATCAAAGCTACTGTTTGGGACCCAAAATCAGATGTTACTGACCTCCAAAGATAAATAATAGTGAACAATGCTTAATTCTCTCAAAAGTTGTCCTATTTATAGATAATGAATTGTTCTTTCCTCAAGCCAAAACCAACTCTAAATAGGACAATTCCAATCCTTTTCCAAATAGGATTAGAATTCCAATCCTTCTCCAATCAGGATTAGAAATCAAAAGAGAATAGGATTAGGCCATGGGCCTTTGGCTGGAACATGGGCTATTGCCCAACAAACTCCCCCTCCAACCAAGGGGCCAAATGGACTTTAAGTGGAGGAACTCTTGCAATTATGCAAAATTCATGTTCTCTGCAATCACTACTTTCATAAGCATATCCGAAGGATTGTCATCAGTGTGTATCTTCTCAATCTCAAATAATTTTTCTTCCACGACCATTCTTATCCAATTATACTTTCTACTAATATGCTTGGACTTAGGAGGAAAGGTGGAGTGCTTCATGAGATAAATAACATCCTGATTATCACAAAATAGGACGAACCTTGACTGCTCAAATTCAAGATCTTTGATAAATTCCTTCATCCAAAACAATTCTTTGGCATTTTCAGTGATTGTAATATATTCCGCTTCTGTGGTAGATAGAGCTATGCATTTTTGTAATCTTGATTGCCAAGAAATAACCCTCCCCGCAAAAGTGATCAAATAACCAAAAGTGGATTTTGAATTGTCAAAATTTCCTCCTAGATTCAGAGTTTGTGTAGCATAAAAGTTCAGGATTGCCACTACCAAAGCACAACTCCATATCTGAAGTACCTTTCAAATATCTTAGTGTCCATTTCACTGCATTCCAATGTTCCTTTCCAGGACTAGAAAGAAATCTGCTGACAATACCAATAATATGTGTAATATTTAGTCTAGTGCAAACCATAACATACATCAAACTACCAACTGTAGGGGAGTAAGGAATACATGACATCTCCTTTTTCTCTTTAGTTGTAGATGGACTCTGGGTCATACCCAACTTAAAGTGTTTAGCAAGAGGAGTACTAGCCACTTTTGCTTTTGTCATGTTGAACCTCTTAAGTATTTTCTCAATGTACTGCTTCTGGGATAGTGATAACTTCTTTTTACTTCTATCTCGATGAATTTGTATGCCTAAGATTTTTTTCTTTGCTTGCCCCAAGTCCTTCATTGCAAGTGATTTGCTCAACTCCTTTTTAAGGACTCCAATTCTAAATTTATTTCTACCAACAATCAACATATCATCCACATAAAGTAGTAAGATAATGAAATCATCATCAGAGAACTTTTGAAAGAATACACAATGATCTAAAGAAGTTTTCTTGTACCCCTTATCTTCAATGACATATTCAAACTTCAAGTACCATTGCCTTAGAGCTTGTTTCAAGCCATACAAACTCTTTCTCAATTTGAAGACATATTTTTTTTCCTTTGACTACAAAACCTTTAGGTTGCTCCATGTAAATCTTTTCATTTAAATCACTATGAAGAAAAGCAGTCTTGATATCTATTTGCTCAACCTCTAAATCTAGACTTGCGGCTAAGGCTAGAACCATGCAAACAGAAGACATTTTCACAACAGGAGAGAAAATTTCATCAAAGTCAACTCCCTTTCTCTGACCAAAATCTTTGACAACTAATCTTGCCTTGTACCTTGGTGTAGAGGTATGTTGATCTTGCTTTATTCTAAAGATCCATTTATTTGTTAGAGCTCTCTTACCTTTCGGTAACTCTACTAGCTCATATGTGCCATTCTCGTGAAGTGACTTCATCTCGTCCTCCATTGCTTCTATCTGTTGATCTCCATGAGTATCTATCATGACTTCATCATAACCTTCAAGTTCTCCTATATCAATCAGAAGTATATACTCATTTGGAGAGTAGCGTGTTGATTTTTGCTTCTCTCTAGTAGACCTTCTACAAGAGGTTTCTAGAGCATCCAAAGTAGTTATCTGAGTAGGATTTGGTTGATGATAAACCACAATATCACTAACAGAAGCATCTATAGATTCTACACTCTCATGGTCATTTTGATCTTGATCCCCATCTCCAATATTTCCTTGGATTTCTTCATGTGCATAAGATGAATCAGTATTTCCAACTGGATCAACATCAACTAAGCTTCATCAATCTGAGAATCTATTTTCTCAGTCTTGTTAATATCTTCAATGGTTTGGTCTTCAAAGAATACTACATCATGACTTCTAATTAGCTTCTTATCAACTGAATCATAAAAGCGATATCCAAACTCATCTTGACCATATCCGATGAGAATGCACTGCTTAGTTTTCGCATCCAATTTGGATCTCTCATCTTTTGGAAACACAAGCTTTACACCCAAAGACTTTCAAGTGATCATAGGAAACATCCTTTGCATGCCAAACTTTATTTGGAACATCACTATCCAAAACAACAGTAGGAGACAAATTGATAACATAAGTAACAATGTTAAGTGCCTTAGTCCAAAAGGAATTTGGAAGTTTAGCCTCTGAAAGCACGCATCTAACTCTCTCAACTAGAGTTCAATTCATCCTTTCTGCCAACCATTCAATTGAGGCATCTTGGGATGAGTCTTTTGATGACAAATTCCTTGTGATCTGCAATAGTTATCAAAGGGACCAATGTATTCTCCTCCATTATCAATGCAAATGCATTTTAATTTCTTTCCAGTTTGTCTCTCAGATAAGGCTTGAAACTCTTTAAACACATCAAGCACTTGATCTTTGGATTTTAAAAGATATACCCAAAGCTTGCGAGAGTTATCATCAGTGAAAGTTACAAAGCAAAGTGCATCACCTTTTGACTTCACCTTAAAAGGACCACACAAGTCAGAGTGTACTAGCTCCAATAGTTCAGACTTTCTAGAAGGAGGATTAATTTAAAAAAGGAACTCTTTTCTGCTTTCCAGCTAAGCAGTGAACACATCTTTTCATCTTTGCTTGTTTCACACCAGTAAGTAGATTCTTCTTTGCCAAACAGCTGATCCCCCTCTCACTCATATGGCTAAGCGTTTTATGCCATAATTCTGATAAAGACTCACTTTCTATCAAATTTATAGAGTCAGAAAGGATCGATCCTTTTGTCACATATAAATTTGAATATTTTCTTACGCGAACTACAATCAATGAGCCTTTGGTGAGTTTCCATTGGTAGTTGAACAAGTCGTTTTGATAGCCATCATCATCTAGTTGTCCTACAGATATCAAATTCAAAGGAATATCTGGAGCATGTTTGACATTCTGAAGGACAAACGTTATACCAATATTGGTCTTCAAACAAATTGTGCCAACAACAATGAACAATATCGAAAAAATAAAGATGGATTCGTGCCAAATTGATCGTCTACCTCCATTCCAGGTATGTAAGGCTAAACTAAAAGTATGAGATTATTTTCCCATATGTCCCATAGATGGTCTTAGATGAGAGATTTGGTAATATGCCAATTTGACCACTATTAGTAGATAAAATAATTTCTTCCACTTCTTGAAAGTTCTTCTTGAAAATTAACCGAAAACTATAAAAAAATGATGATTTAATCAAGATAGTCTGACACATCTAGTCGTGTGCGATTTGATCGAAACTAGTTTTTGATCATAGCGAAGTCAATCATTGAATACTCACTTATCTCGACAATTAACCGAGCTATAAAAAGATGATGGTCTAATCAATGAAAAGCCTGGCCCATCTATTCTTGTGCAATTCGGCCAAAACTCGTTCTGATCGTAACAAAGTTCATCTTGAGTGCTCACTCATTTCAAAAAATAAAGTCCAACTACTCACTCATCTTGGAAACTAATCGAGCTATAAAAAGGTAATAGTTCAATCAACATAAGCATCATCTAGTCATGTGCAATTTGATCGGAAATTAGTTTGTGGCTATGTGACCGCACTTGAGTCTACATACATGATTCTTGTTTATTTTTCTGAGAAATTATATTTATTATATGTATTATCATACGTTGATGATCATCATAAACTTATTTTCTTGAATTGAATATTTTTCATAAGATATTGTATAAATCCTATATGTTATTTTATGGAAGCATACATGGATGAACCTATGGATGGAATCTAGAGCCTTGACTTGAGTATGTTGATTGAAATCTTGACATGAGTATGAGGTTGTGTTTGTTGAGGTTGATGATCCTATGAGTCTTCATAATTGAGTTCTTGAGTCTTGTCTAAATGACTTCTTTTAAGCGATGATTTGAGCCTTTAAGTTCTTAAATAAGAATTGAGTTAATTAAGATGGGTTTAAGTCCCTGAAATCAATAGAGAATGTAGAGTTTGAGTTAATGAGATAATGAGAGTCTCTACGGGGCTAACTTGCGATAATTGAATTGATAGGAGGAGTGGACTAAGTCTGTTAGAGTCGGACAAGTCCCTATATTGAGGGCTAAGTTCATTAGAGTCGCACAAGTTCTCACTCGAGAACTAAGTCCGTTAGTGTTGGACAACACTCGAGGGCTAAGTTCGTTAGAGTCAGATAAGTTCTCACTCGAGGGCTAAGTTCGTTAGAGTCAGACAGGTTCTCATTCTATGGATTAAGTCCGTTAGAGTTGGACAAGTCCTCACCTTATTGTCCTGAAACAATAGGATTTTGATCAATTGTTTGATTGAGGGGTCACTTGTCTACTCTTTATTCTTTATTTTGATAGACATTTGACATGTTGATTGATTTCTATATTGAGTTGATATTGTTTCTACATTATTCTACCTATTTTGGTTTTATTCAGCTTTTTTACGTACCAGTACATTTCACGTACTGACGTCCCTCTCTGGGACTGCATCATTTCATGATGTAGATACATGATTTGGAGATCATTAACAGGTGCATCGTTGAGGATTTGAGACGTTCAGCTGATTGGTAAGCCTCCCTTACTTTGGAGGATTCATTACTTTATTTCCATCTTGCTTTAGAGTTAAATTTGCTTAGCTTTACATTGATTGAGGTAGCCATGAATATGTCATTTGCACTACTTGCTAGTGATAGAAGCTTCATAGATTAGAGTCGAATGTTAATGTAACACTTGTTGAACTAGTTCTTTCTACTAGCCTTTTTATGTGATATGACATTTGAGATTAGATATGCCCATTACTATTGTTAGTCTTCCACTGATTGTCTTAAGTTATTCATTGAATGAATGTGATGAGGCCAAGTGTTTCGCTTAGGGACTAGCAATGGTCTCTGAGTGCCAATTACGCCTAAAGTACCCTTCCGAGGCGTGACACCATCACACTATGACTTACGAGATGACAGTACATGGGTTATAAATCCTATCATTCCAGCATATTCATCGTAATATGCTCCGGCAGCTTCTTCAGATTTAAATGTCATACCCTCATTCGGTTCTTGGGCTTTGTCAACTTCGGATATACTAACTTGTCCTTGTGCAGATGATTCTACATCTTCCAACATCATTATCTTCTAAAACTTGCTCATCCATAGTTATCCCCTGAGCAAGGAGTGTTTTAGGGGAAACATTTTACTCTGTTTTCTGATGTACTCCTTCTGAACAAATATTTAGAATCAAGATCACCTTCTATGTATAAAAGAGTCTGTCTTTGATAGTTTGATGGGTTACATTAGTTTTAATATTGATTATCGTGAACTAGAGTTACTCCTGGAATATTTAATTTTTCCTATAGCTATCTTGTGTAAATCCATCTTTGGTAGTTGCATAGAACAGGGAATTCAAGTCCTTTTCTGTCAGCTTTCCTAAGGCCTCTGGAGAACCACAGACTATCCTTTCAAAAAGTAATTTCTTCTGCTCGTGTAATTCTAAAATTTTCTCTTCAATTGTATCCTCAATCACAAATTTTAGTCTTGACTAGTTTATGTTGCCATATTCAATAGATTCTATCTTGGGCTTGCTGCTCCGCCACAGAATTCCACCAAGTATCCTTTAAGATAACATGTGATGCAATTGTAACATCGACGGCAACATCACCATCTTTCAAGCTCATAAATAATATTCTACAATTGGAATCCTCATTGAATTTATTAGCCACAATATCTCTAGCAGTAATAGACATGGATCCAACTAATTGAACACAATTGATACCTAAAAGATTAAGAGAATGTTTTATCAGATCCAAAAATAATGTGAACTGGCTAAAAACTATTCTTTCTGCAGAACTTTTCCATTGAACCATATCCAGAATGTAACACCCGGTAAAATTATTAAAATACCCCTAGAACGGAGACATGCACATAATGCATCTTCCCATGCTGCATTTGTGAATCCGAGACCGGATGTGCAATCACCGTGAGAAATTGAGTGGGTAAATGACCTCGACCGGATTTTAGAGCAACCAGGTCGAAAAATAATTTTTCGTAATAACTTAGGAACTAGTGAGGGAGTGAGATAGGTCCACAACGCGGACCTATCATGAACCAACACTTAGTTTTTGTTCCAAACATTTTCTATGGGATTTCAGAGGATTTTCAATGAAATATACTGAAAAAATACGCGAACCGCGTCGGGGACCTCGCATCCCGAAAACTAACTCTTTTTCGAATTTTGTGAGGGGCATCCTAGACCTTTCCAAACCCCTCCTAGACTTAATATATGACTAAAATAAGTCATTTTAAGTGCAAAAAGGGCATATAACTCATTCTTAAGTCATTCTAAGTCTCTGAAAAGACCTGGGGCTAAAATAAAAGAGAGAAGAGCGAGGAGTTGAAGATTTCAAGACAAATTCGTGCCAAATTGATCGTCTACCTTCGTTCTAGGTATGTAAAAGCATGAGATTGTTCTCTCATGTGTCCCATAGATGGTCTTAGATGAGAGTTGAAGGATCTTGAGTTTACATGCATGAATTTTATTTATTTTCTTGAAAAATTATATTTCTTACATGTATTTTCACATGTTGATGCGAATTGAATATTTTCATGAGATATTACATAAATTCTATGTGTTAACTTTTAAAAATATGCATGAAAGAAGATAGGGATTGAGTCTAGAGCCTTGATTGAGAATGTTGATAGAGATTGTGATTGTGATGTGAGAATGATGATGAGTTGATAGAACTTGATAGTCCTTTGAGTCTCCATAAATGGACTCTAACGAGTTGTCTATTCGATTATTCCCTACTGTGTTCAAATCCTTGAGTTGTTGATTGAGATGTTGATTGATGAGATGAGTGGAGTATCTATGAGACTAATTGAATGATGAGAGCGTTTATAAAGTTGAGTGAGATGAGTCAATTGAGATGTATTGACTGGATGGATTATTTTATGAGTATTGAGTCATGGGAGGAGTATCGAGCATCGAAAGAGTAAGTGTTAGTCCAACTCGTACTTGTCAAACTACATAGCCAAATGCAGGTGAGGATTAGAACCATTACATCTCATTGTGGTTCACTTTGAATAGAGTCCCTGAAACAATAGAGGACTTAACAGATTGCTGGGGTCCCTAGAAGATTCGATTCATCCCCTACTTGGCAAGTATGGGATGACTGTGGCAACGATGACAACTTGTACAATCACTAGGTCATAAGTGATTGTTGTCGGATAAGACAAACTTCCAGAAAGTTCCTCAACTGAGTACTCTGAGTCAAGATGAGATGAGATGAGTCCCTTTGAGTCAAGATGAGATGAGATGAGTCCCTCTGAGTCAAAATGAGATGAGATGAGTTGAGTTGAGTTCCTTTGAGATGAGTCTGATTTGATTGATAAGTTGATTGATTGTTAGGTCACTTGTATGCTCTTTATTCTTTCTTTGGATAGACATTTGACATGTTGATTGATTTCTATATTGGGTTGATATTGTTTCTATATTATTCTACCTGTTTCAATTTCACTCAGCTATTTTACATACCAGTATATTTCATGTACTGACGTCCCCCTCTGAGACTACATCATTTCATGATGTAGATACAAGATTTGGAGATCGTCAACAGGTGTATCGTTGAGGATTTGAGATATTCAGCTGATTAGTGAGCCTCCCCTACTTCAGAGAATTTATTATATTTATTTCATCTTGCTTTAGAGTTAGATTTGATTAGCTTTATTTTGATTGAAGTAGTCATCGGTCTGTCATTGGCACCACTTGATAGTGATAGAGGCTTCGTAGACTAGAGTCAAATATTGATGTTAAGACTTGTTGAGCTAGTTTCTTTCTATTAGCCCTTTTATTTATAATATTATTTTTGAGATTAGATGAGATGTGTCCATTTACTTCCTTATGTTTTCCGTTGATTAGTAGAATATATGAATGGATGAATATGATGAGGCCAAGTGATTCGCTTGGGGACTAGCACTAGTCTCTGAGTATTGGTTACGTCTAAGTTACCCTCCTGGGGCGTGACAAACTTAGTATCAGAGTACAAAGTTCAAGTGTCTTAGAGAGTTTATGAAGTCGTGTCTAGTAGAGTCCTTATTATTGGTATGAAGAGCTACACATCTATAATTTGGAGGCTATAAGGCATTTAGGAATTGTTCCCTTCTTTCAGATTCTAAATCGTGCATTAGAGCTATTTCCTAAGAAGTCTATGATGATTCATACGATGCTCTAAACCTTTCGGCTATACCTCGTCCACGAGATGATAGAGACGGTAATGTTCAAACTCTTATTGATGAGATTCTCTGCGATTAGGGGTGTTCATGGTTCAGTTTGGATCGGTTATTAGTTAAAACCATAATCAAACCAATTTGGTCAGTTTTAAAATTTTTAAAACCAAACCAAACCAAATTAAAAAAATAACCATTGGTTTGGTTATTGTCGGTTTGATTATTTTTTTAGTTTAAAAGTAATATATTTGTTGAGGGCATACACATCTCGATAGACACAAACACCTAGTATATGAATAATTCACAAAAGGCTAATGTGAATTCAATTAACCAATAGTACGAGAGTTATTATTATACAAACAAAGTGATTTAGTTAAGCAATATTAAAGTTATTATACACAGATAAAGTGATTTAGTTAATTAATACTAAAGTCATTATATATCGAAGATCAAATCTTCATAAAAAAATACAAGCTTAACAATCAAATAACTGCCCAAGGAAGGTGGTACAAGAAAATCATATTCCAAAATACTAACAAGCGAATCTTTAAATATAAATGGTAAAGTTTGAGATTTAAATTAATTAAAGTATAACAAAATATTTATATATTATTTATATATATAATTATTTGGTTCGGTTTGGTTATTTTTGTGAATTTTATAGTAAAATCAAAACCAAACCCAATAGTATCGGTTTTCAAAATTTAAAAATTAAACCTAACCAAATTAAATCAAATTT
>JAOTQR010047899.1:2045-14829 GCA_025774065.1 Solanum ossicruentum
GACTCGTAGCTCGGGCTACGAGTATGACTCATAGCTTAGGCTATGACCCATAGCTGAGCTCGTATGTTCTGCACTTCAGCAAAATCTGTAATTTTCTTCCAAAATCATGCCAACCTACCTTTTCTGCAATTACAACACAAAAACACATAAGAAGCATAAAAAGTCGCGTTAGGAACTCGCAAACTCCCTTGTTTTAGGCATTAAATGTATTGTATTTTGACAACATATCAACACCCTCAACTTATAATTATTGTTTGTCCTCAAGCGATAGCTCAATCTAAGCAGACAATAAGAAACACATAGCAGTTATATTAATGACATATATATCATTTACTCTGATTCAGGTACCCAACTTTCATTTTCAAAACAAGATTGCAAAGTTACTAAGCAAAAAAAACACAAGATGTATTTGGAATCCAACTATGATAAGCTATGGAGCGTCAACCATCAACAATCAATGTATGTCATATGCTAATCAAGTAGTGCAAATGCCCTCACAAAAAAGAAGTCCATCTTACTCACTCAAAAAGCATTTAGAATTCAGAGACTGTGGAAACATTCTTTCACACAAATGAAATTCATCCAAAATGACTAACACCATAGGCTTGCCCTTATACTCAATTTTCATATTGGCAACAAAGTGGATTTGGATCACTTTAGGACTTAACGGCTTATAACATAGGCTCATGGGGCTTTGGTATGGCATTTAAGGCAAGTAGTGACTAAAAGATATCCTTGAACCATGTTTACCAACACTTTTACCTTCATGACACAACCATTTTTACTAAATCCACCCTTATTCTCCTACTTCAAGCTTTCCCCGGGTGTTTTCATCCTTTTTTTTTTCAGTTGTGCCTTATTTTTGAACTCATTTTTCTTATTTTCTTCAATTCAAGGCACTTTTCTTTTCTTTTTCCTTACCCAGCTTATGAATTTTCATTTCTTTCTTTATTTCCCACTAACCACCTCATTTTCATTACTTTACCACAACAAAGGCCACCCAATGTAGGGTTTCAGCCTGACGTGAAGTACACAATATCTATTCCCTAAACCAAGGCCACCATTTGTAGCCACCCTCAACTTAGACTTTCGGCCGCAATTAAGGTTCACATGTTCAAGAATAGACTAGGGCCAATATTATATTTCATAAAATAAAGCTGAGCTAGCTAGGTACCTAGAAAGAATGAGTGCATGAGAGGCTCAAATATTTGGAACAAAGGGTTCACTAACACATTTGGTAGGTCATATAGGCAAGAGTGGGCTCACTAAAAGAACAAAGGCCTAAGATCCTTTCCAAATCAACCACATCAGCAGACCAATTTTAGAGTAACAAGGCAAGTTTTGAGTCTATACATGATACATGAATGCAACAAAATAAGCTCACAACACCCATGACATTGCACACACAATCAAGTATAGAATCACGGGTCATGCTTGCAGCTTCAACTTACCTTTACATTATCAGAACAAACATCACTAGATAATGAAAATGCATGATTGTATCAATAACTAACAATCTCAAAAATTTTGAGGGTACCTAAATTTTTCAAACCATTCAAAAAAGCATTTAAAACTATGTATACGCCAAAAGACAATACTACTATGTATTTACATATTATTTACACTCCTAAACATGTCGATTCAACAGAAAATTAAAACATCCACAACGAAAAAAAATACGACAAAAAAACCTTAGGAGCAAAAATAGGGGAAGTTAAGGACTCAAGACTACTCAAACTTCACCTTATTCCATAACTTCCAACATCCCACCAAAATAGAATACTTTGCCCTCAAAGTAAATAAATGAACAAAAACCAAATAACGGAGACATAGACACACACATATTAAAAACAAACATTTTAAAACTAAACATCCAAAACAAGAGCAAAAAACAACATTAAAGATAAAATATTTAAACAAATCCAAAACAAACATAACAAAAATATTGTCCAACAAAAAGAACAAAGTATCCATGCGTAGAAAATAAGGGCTGGGGTTAAAAAGATCAAACATCATGGTGCTCAAGCACCGGTATCGGTCTGGTCTGCAAGGTTCTGGGTTACGACATCCGACTCAGAAATCTGGGTTGCAGTGGCGTGTGAATTTCTCTCTCCATGTGTCATCTGTTGCACCCTGTCTCTCTGTCTAGCTGCCATAAGTAGCGACTCCTGCACCACCTCCTCTGGTGTCGGCTCCTCCTCCAATGCTGCTGGGTCATCAGGTCTAGGCCTCTTCTGTCTCGAGAGGCCACTTCCCATGGGCATGCAAGCGGTCAGCTAACCAGTTAAAAACCTCATCACCTGCCAGTGCCACCTCTGGGTCTACAACAGAGGTTGCTAACATCTGCAATAGGTCAGCCTTAAACTTGGCCAATCTTGTTCTTGTGTCACTGCACTCGTGTCAGCAGGTCGAGCACCCTCAATCCTCCTCTGGACTCTCGCCTCGAATACATCTACATGGACATCCACCGCTCTAACTCTCTCATCCACCAAATTGCGGGTGACAACCTTTACCTTCTCCTTTGAGTCTCGAATAGTCTGACTAACTTATGGTCTGGCCTGAGCTGGTAGAGCCTATAGCTTGAGTTGTGCTGTAGCTACCCTGCACACTAACACCTGAAAAGAAAGAGCAGATATAAGAGAATCAACTTGCATAGTGGATGATGCTGGAGCAGGAGTACTGGAGGATGGCGTCGACTCAATCTCAGCAGCTAAGGACGACTCTATAGTAGCTAGAGTAGTACTGGTGGAGGATGGAGTCGTAGGCTCAATAGGGAATGGATTTGGGATGGCCGGAGGACCTGCTCGCAGTAGGGCCACCGAGTTCTAATCAGCCTTGATCAGGCTGGGATCCATGGTGCATGTGGCCTCTATGTGCTGGTCTTGGTGGGGGTCTACATAAACACCTGCTGCACTGCATAAACAGTGAATCAAAATAGGGAACGACATTGAGTTGCTCATCCAGACGATGAACTCGTGAATCTTCTTAGAGATAATTTGGGCCCAATCTATCTCATAACCAGCTAGGATGCTAGCTAAAAACACGATTCGCTCTAGGGTGATCACACTATTCGTGAAAGTAGGCCGGATACGCCTATGAATAATCGACCACCAAAACTTGGCCCAGAAAGAGAGGTGGGCTTTGACTATTGGATCAGCGTGATTTGTGACCCACGTTGGCTCAAAACCCTCCTTACACATCTAGCTATCAATCCACTGCAACAAGTCAATTTTGTCCCCAACATCTTTCTCATTCAGCACTTTCCTCATTTTGGAAATACAACCATCATATTCTATGGTGGACTGAGGCACTCTGTAGTCAGGCCCAAACTGAACCCATCAGATCGTCTCCTCCGAGATGTCAACTCTACGACCCGGGACTGACACTACTCACAATCTAGGCTACTCAATCAGCTTCTTGTTCTTTGGTAGACCTCAGTGAAGTGTAGCAAAGGTAGGCTGCATAAAACTCACGGACTAAGTAAGGGCCATACTTGCCCAACTGTTGTGTAGTCCATCATAGTCCGTGTTTATGTATCTCAGTATCTAACCCTAGTACCCTATCTAACCAAAGTCAGTCAGCTTGGACTCCTCATGGAACTATCTAATCGGTTTGCCCTGATCCTTTAGCTTTAACCCCTGCTAGTATATTTCTTTAATCCCTGTAACACACCATCTGGTGTCAGCCGGGGTTGTGATTGTACCTCCTCCTGTAGAGCTTTTGACCCCTCCTCAAATCTGTCTCGATGTGTCTAGGGTTCATATGTGGTGAGCTACTCTCGGACCCATCACCATCGCCCTCCTCCTCAGACTGCGAAGGACTCTCAACTTCTACCATAGCCATAACAGTGAAACCTCTAGTTTGAGGAACATTTGCCTTAGGGTCTATCCTGACTCTGTGGACTTCCACAGAGCCTTTTGATTGCTTGGTCTCAGAGGATTCGTCAACCAACCTCCGTTGAAATATTTGGATTTCTTGTTTATCCTTTGGAGGCATTATATCTTCAAACCAACCACAGAACAATATGTGAGCTTCAAGATGTTTGACCAAACAATGATCACATAACAAAGAACAAGAAACAGAAAAACTTAAATATTGAAATCAAAAGAAAATAATTCACTAATCCAGTTATAGGTCCACAGCTATGAGTTGCAGGTACAACTCATAAGGTGTCCTACGAGTTGTACACTAGCCTCATAGTCCCAAGGTCCCTGAGAAAAATGAAATCTGGAATCAGATATGAGGTACAGTTACGACTTGTAGGATGGCCTACGAGTCATAGTCTGGCCTCGTACCTCATTCCAGAGGAATTTTTGAACCACCGAACGACGAGTCATAGTAGAAGCTACGAGTCGTAGGTGGGTCCCATATAAGAAAAGTGAAGGAACCACAGGTGACTAGTGCCTGCTATGAGAGACCACTACAACTCCTAAAGGAACCTACAAGTCATAAGTATGCCTCGTAGTTGAAGTCAGAAGGCACCTGTAGTGCCTATAACATTCCAAAAGAACCACAAACACTTCAAACACAAGCCAAGCATTGGCAATCATCAGACAATACATCAAATTGGCATATAATTAGACGTTTTACCCAATTAGACAATTATAACAACCGTTCCCCAAAAATCCAAGTCAATCCCATATTACATCTAAGTAAAACCAAAAGCAATACACCTCCAAACTCATACTTGTTATCAATACCACAATTTATTGAGATGTAAGGATAATTAATACACTTTCAATTAAGTCTAACAAGATGTGACATATTAAAACACACCCACATTTTCCAACATCCAGTTCCAAAAATAATTTTCACAAAGATCAAAAAACAATTAAGCACCACATTCAAGTGTCCATCATTCTCACAACTACAACAACCCACACGAGATTTCCGAACAAGGCTCAAATCATAAAAGAATTTTCAAAGCACTCAAACCCTAATTTTCATATCTAAACACAAGAATAATCACATGGGTATGAATTCTCATGCTTAAACCAAGCACACAATCATCTCAAGAATGAAACTCACCAAAATAGTGCACTAAAATTAATCATGAAGCTTACCAAATGGGAGATGAATTAAAACGATGCAAAGTAGAGGGAAAAAGATATCGAAATCCTAGAAAATGGTATCCTTACCAGAGTACTCGCTGGAAAGTGACGTAGGTAGCCTAGATTTTGAATGGAATAGTGAAAGACAGATTGGGTTTGGGTATTGTAGGTCGATTTAGGTTAAGGGAATAGAATTTTGACCCCTTTTATACTAAACTAGGTCAAATTTTGAAAAAGCTATAGATCAGGGCTGTGAGACTCTGGCTACAAGTTTTAGGGTGTGCTACAACTTATAGGTCACGATCTCATAGCCGGTCTAATACTTGAATCTGATTTCATACCTGGGTACTACAAACCACACTTCTCGTAGGGGACCCTGTGAATTGTAAGGTTGGCTCATAGTGTATGTGCCAACTTTCAATACTCACTGTTTTCCTATATGAGGCCTGAATATGAATCATGGTGTTCACTACGACTCATAGGCCAGCTCATAGAGGCTGCTCCAAGTGCCATTTTCTCACATATTCAGTTCTCAACTTGCACCTGCTGACCAAGTTTCAAAACACTGTAATTTTCAAAATATCACGACTGAAATAGTGTCTTCCAAATTTAAAACAAACAACATATTACCAGCTAAAAATTTCAAAGACCAACATAGCTTAAAACAAACTAAAAATCATCGCATATGCTTGGGACGCCTCCGAGAAGCGTCTCGTCTAATGTCATGGATTGACTTTGTCATCGTCCATCATCAACAATCATCAAGGGCCCAAACTGCACTCTTCAACTCATCCGGGTGTTTCATTGATTGGCGGATGTCAAACACGACCTCAGCATCATTGAACCTGAACCGAAGTTGTCCCAAATCCATATCTACAAGAGCTCTCCCAGTGGCCAGAAATGGTCTTCCCAAAATGATTGGCACCTCAAAATCACCATACAATCAAGGATAACAAAATCCGTGGGAAATATGAATTTATCAACTTTAACAAGAACATCAAGAAGTATTCCCTCTGGCTTTTTGATGGTTCAATCTGCCATGAGCAATCATATTCTTGTCGGAGTCGAAGTACTAAGCCCAAACTTTTTGAATACGATAAGAGGCATTAGATTGATAGTCGCTCCTAAATCACGCAATGTTCTTGTGAATTCAACATCTCCCATAGTGCGAGGGATGGTGAACTGGGGTCCTCTCATTTTTTAACAAGGTATTTGGTCATGATCGCACTACACTGCTGGAGCTCTTGTGAGAACTCTTGGCTCAAAGTGCATTTCTCTTCATCAAATCCTTCATATACTTGGCATACTTGGGCATCTTCTCCAAAGCTTTTAGAAGGGGAATGTTGATAGATAGTTGCTTCAACATCGAGAGGAAGTGTTTGAATTTGCCTTCTTCTTCTTTTTTCTTAAGCCTTTGAGGGAAAGGAGGTAGAGGCTTTGGAATTTACTTAATTTTTTCATGCTCCCTCACCTCTTATCTTTGCATCCCAACATTCTTTGAACCTTCTCCCTCAACCATGACTTCACCACCAATACCCTTCTCATAAACTTCATCTACAAACACCGGTATAGGGGGATCTATGGTGGTTTTGCCACTCCTAGTCATGGCCACCATGCAATGCCCATCATTCTTGGGATTTTGAACCGTATTGCTTGGAAAGGTATCCTTTTGACATTGGTTCAATAGTGAAGAGACTTGACCAAATTGTTGTTCTAGTTGTTTAATCACCACAGAGTGAGACTCTATCTTTTGGTTTATGCTTGAAATGTCTGATTTCATTTCCTTCAAGGTCTCATCTTGATGGTTGGCTCTTTTCAACAACTTGTCAAACATCTCTTCAAGCCTCAAAGTGTTTGGCATGGCATCATAGTTATAGGAAGACACATAAAGACCATTCGTATAACAATTTCTCATACCACATTCGGCATCTGTCACTCTCTATCTTTAATAGTATCCTCGGTTGTCTCTATAAGCACTATCTCAGTTGTAGTTCCAACCTTGGTTCCTGGAATATTGCTTGTAATAGTGCAAATTGGACCCTTGGGGGTTATTTCAGAAACCCGCCGCTTGGTTACTCACGAAACAAGCATCTTTATCAAAGAATGGATGTTCATATATGGGAGCCTTAGGAGGTTGATGAGTGATCCCTTGGACACTTGCTTGGTTTTGCTTTAAGACCAACTCCATACTTGTATGAAGTTGAGCAAGTTGCCCCATGATATCTTCATTGACCTTTGCTTGCTCATTGTTGGTGTTGACCATACAAGAAGTCTTCATTACACCTCATTCTCGTTGACCCCATGCTCTATTGGTTTTAACCACTTGCTCCATCCTCGCAGCGATCAGTGTAAAAAGATGGTCGAGAAACATTCCTCCCATGATTGTGTCAGCATAAGCTTGACTATTCTTGTCATGTACCTGATAGAAAATCTCAACCGAGGCATCATCAACAATCCTGTGATTGGGACTATCCTCAAGCATTTAGTAAATCTCTCCCATGATGGTACTAATAGAGTCACCCAACAATTGCTCAAAATTGTTTATTTGATCTTTGAGCTTTAGGTTCTTTGATCTTGGGAGATATCTTTCTAGAAACACTTTCTAAAGCTCGGCCCAACTTGTTATTGTACCCAGAGAAAGCTCAAACAACCACATAGCTGTATTCCCTGTTAGTGACAATGAAACACCAGTAAACCAACGACATCAAGAGAAAGATTTTGTTTTCCCATGACACTCCTGCAGATAAAAACCACATTATAGAGATGACGATGGGGATCCTTTGAAGGTAGCCCTGTGAACAATCCATGGTTTTGGAGCATTTGAAGTAATCTACTTGATACTGAGAACTTAGCGTCTACCAATAATGGAGGTAGCACTATAGCTCCAGTAACATCCATGGCCATAGGGTTCAAATGGTATTAGTTCCAACTATAAGCGTTCTCATTGAAATCCCTAAGTTGTGGCCTAGCATCCCTTGGGGGTGGATTTTCTTCTCTTCCCCTATCATCATTCATATTCATTTCTTCCTCGACTACGACATCATCATTTATCTGAGCCATTCTTTCAAAAAAGTTGATGGATCTCTAAATTGATCGGAGCTAAGGGATTACCTTGGCTCCTTGTGTAGGGCATACAACCTAGTATACCCTGCAAGTAGAATCAAACAACCTAGTACACCCTGAAAGTAGAATCAAACAACAAAAACAAAAAAAAAGAAGTAAAATACAAGAGAGTTTAGAAATTAACACTTGAACTAACCAATAGTGAAATCAAGTCAAAACCTAGCTGTATTGCCCAACAACAATGCCATAATTTATTATGATGTTCACGCTTCAATAAGAAAGTAGTCGCTGTCAGCAGTTAACCTAACCGAAGGTTAGGGTCGAATCCACAAAGAATACAGGCTTGATGATAAGAATACGGTATAAATCATTTCAAGTATCTATAAATAACGTCTCTAAATAGGGAGTTTGAGATTAAAGAACAAAAGTAAACTAAATATTATATTACTATGCAAGGAAACACTCAATTTTAGGGACAACTTGAGAATTGTGTTCCCCAGGGTACGTTAACTCAATTACCCTAGGCAACATAACTACAATTGGAACTTTGCATGTAGGATGGTAAATTAGGTTCTTCCATCCATCTTGTCAAGGTGAAGGTCGAATTTCACCATCGCGCTTGGTTGGCAACCATGGTGTGCCAACTAATCGTTACCTATTGTCCCAGTCAACCTCCCCTTGGTCAGGTATGGTTGATTAGACAAGAACACATCTATCAAATCCTATCATCTACTCCTCTTTTCCTATTCGTCACTACCTTAGTCGGGATCGTGATACTAGGCAGGGTTTGGTGTTGGCCATCACCAAGCAACAATCATAATGAAGGGAAATAGACAATACATGCAAAACCCCAATCATAGAAATGTAATAAATTTAGGTCACCTCAAATCAACTACCCATGGTTCCTACAACCCCAAGTTGTGGGTGCTTAGCTACTCATGGCTAAGGCAAGACCAGCAAAGATGCAAATATAAGACACAGTTGAGAATTTTACCAAAAGAAATGGCGAGTGATACACCACAAGTTGCAAACCACAAGCCTGATAGATTGAGAATGAATACAATATATGATTTGCACTCCCCAAAAAATGGGCTTTCCATGAGAAAATGAAAATCTATTTTAAAACCCTAAAATATTCTAGAGAGAATATTCAAAGGCAATATTCAATGTTCAAGTCTGGGATCTCCTTCAAATAAACCCTAACATAAATTATATATAGTAGTTACGAATTTAACCCTAAAAATTACACAGAAATATAGCTAGCAGCAGGTACGTCTCACGGGTACGACTCATAGGGTGACTTACGAGTCATAATCGGGGTCTCATATTAGGCAATTAGCATTTTGGACTTGACTATTACGACCCATTGGAACAAGTTGTTGCTTGAGCTAGGACTCGTATGCTTTTCTCATTGTCTAGGCCTTTAGTGTTTTGTCCAAAATTTTGGCTCTCTGTTTCTTGCTACGATTCCACCTATACCAGTCGTAGTGAGACCTATGACTCATAGGGTGGTCTCATAAGGCTGACCTCCACTTAGTAGATTGCTAATTTTTTTGCTCTCTTTTTTTGTCTATAGGATCACCTTACGACTCATAGCTTGGGCTACGACTCGTAGGTGAGCTCGTATGTTCTGCACTTCAGCAATATCTATAATTTTCTTCCAAAATCATGTGAACCTTCCTTTTATGTAATAACAACAAAAAAACACATAAAAAACTTAAAAAGTTGCATTAAGAACTCACAAAATCCCTTGTATTGTGCATCAAATATGTTGTATTTTGACAGCACATCAAACAAACCAATGAAGCATCATGCCAAGTTAAGTGACCCTTAGAGGGGTATGGTTGTGCACATAGACAGTCATCCTCATAATCCTGAGTAACCCATCGACAAGATCAGGACTCATGGTCCTTTGTACGATATTCAAAACATGCACTTGAATCGGCCAAAAAAACTCTCGGATGGTGCTTCCCATACTTGTCGCACAGAGGAAAAGTTTGAACACCAATGTTCTTACCCTTCTTTTGAGCATATGGACAGTCAACAATCTTGTGGCCCATGTTGCCACACCCATATCATGCGCTCGTGTTCCTCAGAAATGTGTCATTATGATTTCTCCCACATTTTGGGCATGTAGGGTGAGTCCTCCTACCATTGCCATCTTCAATTTGGAACCTTCCTCTCCCTTTTCTTGAGGCCACTGGGCAATCCCTCATCTTATGCCCAACACTTCCATACTATAAACAATCTGCAATTCCTTCCAAATACTTTCATTGATGTTTCTTAACATACCTTTGACAAGTGGAAAAAGAGGTCCTTTTCTTTGGGCATTTGGGCACCGGTAGTCTAGTAGAAGATGAAGCACCCTCAACTCAGGCTATCTTGGCCTTTTTCTCTCCCATATTATCATTTGAGCTCTTAGGGTGCCCATCGATTGGTTGAGTTGGGTTGTCATAGCTTTGGCCAATATCCATAGAGCATTGTGAACCAGCTCATTGGAAATATCACCGTCCTGAATAGTTTGAGACATATTCTGAAATGTAATGGTTAGGGATCAGTAATAAGCCTCAAGGGACTTATCTCTACCACACGATATAGATCATGAATAAATGAAAAATTTCCTAAAATGCCTCATAGCCTCTCACTCATAGTTGTGGCGCATTTCACAACCATTAATAAGACTCTAATAGACATGGTGTGTTGGATACCGAGGATCATTAACAACCTAGTGCTCTGATACAAATTTTGTCACGACCCAAGCCTAGGGCCTAGATGTAACATATGACGAATGGGAATCCAAAGAAACCAAACAAGCCTCTTAGCATATCAAACACACATCCTTAATCGCGGAAGCAAAGTAAACAACAACAAGAGATAATAAAAAGGGAAAGCGGGACTAAGGAAAGTCTTTGATATCACAATAACATAAAGGTTAAGCTTATAGTATAAATACATCATAACATTCCAACAATACCTCCAGACTTAGAATGGAATGGGGGTCAAGACTCTTTCCGATCTCACCCTCATAATGTCAAATGTTCAACATATAGAAGCCATAGAAATAGCAAGAGAAAGTAGAAAGTGTCCTTGAACTTGAAGACTCACCAAAGCTTATCTTCATAGAATCTCACTAGCCACGCGGAGGATGATCAAGAGGAGTTCAAGTCCCTACATGGTGATATCATGTAGGCATAAACTATTCTTATTACATATGAATGTAGTAAGTATGTAGGATGCAATGCAACAAGATATAAGTCAATATAGTCAAAATGTGAGGCAATAGGTAATAGATAGCATAATTTCAATATGCCATACAAGATCAATGTCTGAAGTAAAACATGCTTATAAATCAATCAACTTGCATAGAACATAATACATATGTGGGAACATACCTCAATAGACAACGAATAAGACCAAGCGAGCTACAACTTGGAATCCCAATAAATACCCCTCATCGGTAAATAGGTGGTCTACTTGCTAAGGTAAACCATACTGTCACGACCCAAACTAGGGCTAGATGTGACACAGTGCATAGGAATTGAAGAACCTCAAGCAAGCCTCTTAATATATCATTACACATCCTTGGTTATGGAATCAATTAAACAACAAATAAAGAATAGAAATAAGGGCATAGGGAGTAAGGGAAAAACTTCATTTCATAAAACATCAAGAGAGTCAAGCTTATAGCATCATTACATACTTGTCCAACAACAACTCTAACATAAAACTTAGTGGGGGCCAAGACAAGCAACCATGCTCACCATCATATTAATGACAATAGGTAATCCAAATATACTAGATATAATCTAAACATAAGCATGAGAGAGGATAGATATTGTTCCTGGATATGAGGACTCACCAACAGCTAACTTGAATAATCTGTCTAGCCACGTGGAGGAGAATCAATAGGAGCTCTGGTTCCTACATGGTGACATCATGTAGGCATAGAGTATGCATTAGAACATTTGAATGTACTAAGTATGTAAGATGCAATAAAACAAGAATCATAAGCCATGTATAGTTAAGATGCATAGTCATAGTCAATAGATAACATAATATCAATATGGCATGCATGATCAATGCTTTGAGTAAAACATGATTTTAAATCATAATTAATAAACATAAGCTCAATAGGGAATATATATACTCAACCTTAACACAAGCATGCAATTGCCAAGTAGTTACCCACTCACATTACGGTATAGCCTTTTCGGGGGAGTGTTGCCAATAACCCTACTTTACAACATAGTCCTTTGGGTAGGTAGTATGAGATGCCTCTTACCTTACGATATAATCCTTTTGGTAAGAGTCATGATTGATTCTACCTTACTGCATGGCCTCATCGATAGAAGTCCTTAAGTATCCTTACCTTACGACATAATCTCATTGGTAAGAAAGTGGGTGCACTTACCTTATGATATAATCTTATTGTCAAGAGAGATCCTACCTTATGACATATCCTTTTTGGTAGATTGTCCCTACCTTACGATATAATCTTTTAAGTAGGAACCAAGAGTTACTCTACCTTTAGTATGCCCTTTTTAGTAGATTATCCCTACCTTACAATATAATCTTTTAGGTAGGGTTATCTATTAGCTCATCAAACCATCACATTCAAGTATTAAGAAATAACTCCTCATTTTCCTAAGAACACAACAAACATGAGAGCC
>JAOTQR010047919.1:0-14829 GCA_025774065.1 Solanum ossicruentum
ACACCAACACATATATACCCTCGACCCTCTTAAGCATTTAGACTCACATATCGCCCATTAACACGAGATTCAAGCACCTTCAAGAATTGATTCTAATTTGACCAAACCATAACATGATTCACTTACATAGTATTAGTACACGTAAAATGTGGGGTGTTATAGGATGGAAAGAGTGGTAAGGAATAATCATGCATGGGGGCAGAGAGACAGAGCATCTACTAAAAGTTTGTGCACTGTCAGTGTTGGTTCGGAGCAAGCAAAGATCAATGAAGAAATCATATAAGAGCTTGCTCGAATTCGCACAGGGACGGAGGTGATGATAAAGCAGAATGAAGAGCGAGTCAATGCAGTGGTTCATCAGCTTCTATGTGCACCATTGCCCAAGGGTCCAATCACCACTATTAGTGCCAAGGTCAAGGAAACCAAGGTCGGTACTTCTACAGAGATAGAGATTACTGGGACAACTGCAGATGATATTATGATAGGAACAGGGGTCTAGAGAGAGATACAGATTGGGGTCATAGGGATGGCTTTAAAAATGGCCCCTGTATGCCACCATATCCGTAATACAGGTGTAAGTAGTTCCAAAATTGAGAAAATGTTTGACCGCTTGTTAAAGAAAGCTAAGACACGGGATGAAACTTTGAGGAGTATGAAATCTAAGATTTCTAGCATCAATCAGAAAATTAAGTCTCACTCTGTGGCTATCAAATAAACTTAACAACAGTTTACTCAATTGTCGATGCAACTTAATCAGCATCAGGGGCGTACACTGCCTAACAAAATAGTTCAGAATCCTAAAAATGAAGGCCACGTATGACGGTTACTACTCGGAGTGGTAAGAGCACTATTGATACTCCCATGCCAATTGATGAGAATAATATTCGAGAAATGGTAGTTGCGGCCAAGGATGCAGATATAGGGGATGATCGTGGCAAGGATAGGGTGAGTGAAGTTGTTAATGCACCACAGAAGTTAAAGCCCATTCTCAGGCCTCCTTCTCCCTTCCCTCATAGAATCGAAAAAGGGAAGAGCATCAGGAAGTACCTCTACAACTAGTTCTACAGGCCGTAAATCACTTTACGACCCATACACTATCTCGTAGAGATTTCCACTAAGCAAAAAGATGTACACTCCAATCCACGAGCTAACTTTATGATACATAGATAAACTATGGGTTATGAATGGGGATCATGGACTCCAGGTAAGTTTTTGGAACATTTTCTAAGTGTTGAGGTTTCTACGACTAACTCTACGAGTTGTAAACCACTCTACGACTCATAGACTGGTTTGTGAAACCCAGTCCTTAAATATAGGGTTTGGATATTCTACGAAACTATAGTTTACGAGCCGTAAATCACTCTACGACATGTAATAGGGGTTCCGTAGAATCCAGGCCCATTAGATTTTAGTTGACTCAATCAAGGTATAAATAATGGAGTCAAATTATTTTCACCACATCTCAGACCTAATTTACAAATATACCTGGCTAACCGCACTCTCAAGAGATTTCGACTACCAACGACAGTCGTACCACCACTTTTCGGTGTTCATTTCCGACGACCTAGGGTTTATTGCCTCTTCACCTCCTTCATCTTCTACAAGTTAATTACACAACTTGGTAAGTTTTCAGTTGGTTAAAAATCTTTAATTTGCCTATGTTTGTATGATTGAGTTGGAAAATATGTTTGGAATGGTAGTTTAGACACAAAACCCATGTGTGAAATTTGAATTTGAGTTGCCCATGTTTGAATAATTATCTAAGGCTAAAATCGGGAATCATTGCCTTCTTTACATGATTTGAATAGAGTAATTGGGTTATACTAAATCACCCATCATGGGTGATGAATTGATATTGTGTGAAAATTGGTGGGTGATGACATAGTGTGTAAGTTTATTGAGTAATTATTCATATGTGGTCGAAATAGTTGGGAAAACATATCGAATTATTTTTGATGGGGTATATGCGTTGAATATCATGTTGGGGTATTGGTTGTGGTATGAGAATCATGTAGGTGTGTGTGTTTTTCTTCAATGCCGGTAGAATAAATGTTGAAAAAGTCATATGGGATCTGTTATGATAGGCTTAGAAACTTAGGTAATTGAGTTTTCTTCTCTCCGAGTGGATCTTACGGCCCGTAGATCATTCCATGAATCATAATTTCCCCTCAAACAAGATTTCAGAAATTTAAAGTTTTAAAGTATCCATCAAACGAGACCTTCTACGAGTCGTATAGCAATTTATGGCTCGCAGACAGGTCTCTTAAGTTTTAAACATCAAATGTGTTATATTTTGACAGAATATCAACACCCTCAACTTAAAATTGTTGCTTGCCCTCAAGTGACAACTCAATCTAATAGACAATATAGCAACACATAGACCTCAACCCAATGGCATACATCACATACAATTCTGACCTCGGTAGCCACACCAACTTTTCAAAATAAAATCAAATAGCTATTTAGCAAAATAAAACACACTGGTACATTTGACAATACAACTATGACCAGCAAGGGAATATCAGTCCAAATCACTGAATAAGTCAAATGCTAACAATGCAATTAATATGCCCTCATAGGAAGAAGTCATATTATTTACACTCAATGATGATTTTAAGTTTAACTTTGGCATTGTGCAAACACACCCACTCTAAAAAAAGATATTCATGCATCATGACTAATACCATACGCTTGCCCCTATGCTCATGACTCAAATTTTCAACCAATTGGACTAGGATTACTTTAGGACTTTCTAGGCTTATAATATAGGCTCAGAGGGTTTTGGTATGGCATTTGGAAAAATAGTGACTAAAAGTCATCCTTGAACTATGTTTTTCATCACTTTCACCTTAACAACTAGAATATTTTCACCTTATTCTACCTTTTTCAACATTCAAGCTTTTCTGTGTATTTTCTTCTCATTTTTCAGCTTTTACCTCATTTTTTCACTTCATTTTGCTTTTATTCTGAATCTAAGGCATCTTTTTCTTTTTCTTGAACCCGATACATGATTTTCTTCTTTTTCTCCTCATTCCCAACTCACCACCTTATATTTATGATTTTACCCTACACTGGTCACCCTCAACTTAAGCTTTTAGCCTATATTGAATTACACAATATCTATTCCCAAAACCAGGGCCGCTTTTGGTAGCTACCCTCAATTTAAGCCTTTTGTTGCCTCAATCAAGGTTTACAATGCCCAAGAATAGACTAATGTCAATTTCAAGGTTTTTCACTAGACAAGGTTAGACTAATTAGGTATTTTTCAAAGAATTTGTACATGTAAGGCTCAAATATTTGGAACAAGGGATACAACTTCATTTGGTTGGTCATTTTAGGCTAAAGTGGACTAATTAAAGAACAAAGGCCTAAAATTCCTTCCTAATCCATTTAATGTACAATCTAACTTAGAGTAATAGGGCAAATTCTGAATTAGCACAAAATGCACGAATCTAGCAAAATAAGCTCACACTCATATGGCATTGCATACATTATCAACAAGCGACTCACAGATCATGCTTCATGTCTCAATTACCCTCATCATTTATCAGAACAACTATTGCCAAACACTCAAACATGCATGGTTGCCATTTAACTACTGATCAAAAAAATTTTGGTGTACCAATTTTCAAAACAAAACATAAAACATGTTATATGCCATAAGTATTTGTACTATACGCTACAAATATTATCTAAACATCATAAACATGTCGGTTCAATAGAAATTAAATATCCACGAGGAAAAATAACACACACAAGAAAATGTTGGGATCAAAATTTGGGGTAGTTTTGGACCATAAGCTACTTAGACTTCACCAAGGCCCACAACTACCCATACCCGATTTAAAAAATTGTGCATTGTCCCCAATGCACCAAATCAAGCAAAATAGAATAAGTAGGGGTCAAAAACAAACCTCGGCGCTTAAGTGCCAGTCAGTAGTTGAGTTTGGCCATCCCTCTCCTGCGAGGTAGTCTCCTCAACTGTTGCACTCTGTTCGGAGGGGCCAATACCCCTTACCTGATCATGCTCACGATCTAGCCTCATCTCCTCCTCCCGCCTCTATGTCCTTAAGGCCAGCCCAAGCTCATCCTTATCACCCTCAGAAAACCTTGCACGTACATTCCTCTCATCTAGCTCGACATTTGTGCAAGGTCTCTTCCTGAGAGACGTCTGTGAAGGCTCCGTGGAGGGAAATAAATCAAATAACAACTCCATGAATGTAGTCTCTGGTAGTGTCACAGGAACCACAAGTGAAGTTGCCATCCCTAAGCTTCTCGATCTCCTGATGTACGAATAATAAATCTGAAGGTCGGGCCTCGGCTAACATCTTCTGAACTCGGTCCTCAAAGGCGTCGATATAGGCGTCCACTCTAGAAATACTCTTCTAAATAGTAGAGATGGTGAAGGACTGACTCTGCTCCTTCGATAACTGGCCTGAGCACATGATAATCATTGGGCCATGGCTAGAATAGAAACAGCGGACACATAAACCATACCTAGTGAAGAAGGCTGTGAAATGGTGGCCTCTGGTGGAGGAGCAGCTGTAGTAGGACCCCCTCACAATATCAACTACATCGAGCTACTGAGGTCTCTTGTAGTAGCAGTAACAGTAGTGGTGGTGGCAGTCGTCGAACCCTCAGGGGTGGCTCTGGGGCGAAATCTGTGGTAGTGATGTAGGTTGTGCTTGTCGGGTTGCTACCTAGAACTTATCAGACTTTATCAGGCTAGGCTCCAAAGTATGTTAGGCCTTAACTATCTGGTCCAGCTGATGCAAGATCTCTCTCTCGACTTTATAGAGAGTCTGTGGATCAAAACCAAAAATGGGATGGAGGTGGCCCTCTTCAGTGCTGACTCATGTATCGGCTCGGCTATGAGTCGGGCCCAATCAATGTCGGAACCAGCTAAGATACGAACAACCAATACTGCGCACACCAATGTAAGTGAGTAATCTACCATGGTCGGCTAGAAGCGTGATCTAACAGTGGCCCACAAAAACATGGCGGGGAAGCTCAATGAAGCCTTCACTATAGGCTCAGTGTGGCTGGTGAACCAAGCAAGCTCTAGGCCCTGCTCTGCAATATAAACGGCCACCCATCTCAGAAGAGAATTACGATGCTCAGGATCCTTTATAATCAACAAGCTCCGAGCCATCCCCAGCCTGTGATCAAACTCTATTGTAGACATAGGGTCATGGTACCCGGGACTAGCAAGTATGCGGTGGATGGTCTCCTCAGAAATATCAACACATCGACCTCTCACCCGTACTTCTGTCAATCGGCATTTGTGAGATAGCCTTCTTCCTCTTGGGAAGATCGCGCTGAAATCATGGTGGCATAAGATACATAAAACACCCTCACCAACATAGGGGAGTATCGTCCAAGAGACTTTGTCAGCCACCTCAACCTTTATCATATCATCGTGTACTGTATACCTGGGACACGGCTAAGTCCATCATTAATAACCCTAGGCTCCTCATATATGAATGGGTGGGTTTTCCCAACTCCTTGGGCTGAATGCCCTCCAAATATTTAGCCTTCATACCCTCGATGCACCACCGGTGTGTAGTAGCATCTGGTGCTGATGATGAAGATGATATGATGGAGGACTCGGCAACTCCTCTATCCACTGAGGCCTTCTGTGAACTTTTCTCCTCCCTAAAAGGGGGTCATCTGGCGTATGCTACTCCTCGTCTACTCGCTAGCTTCCTCATCAGACTGTGAAGGACTATTACTCTGAGCCTGAGGCTGCCCAGATCTGGCAACAGATCTAGTCTGTCGTCGAGGTATCTCTAGGTCAGGCTGGGCATCATATATCTCCAATAACCCACTCAGCTTAGAGGTCAGATCATAACCTAAATGGTCGTCATATGTAGGATCATCTCTAAGCTTCCTCCTAAAAGCCTCAATCTTTGAGCCATTTCCTTTTGGGGCCATAGTATTTGAAAAATAAACATAAACGAACCATCATTAGCCCCAACAATTAATAGACAAAAAGCAAAAACTTCATTGAGTCAGTTGCATAAAGGCTCTACGAGAGGCCCTTTACGAGTCATAATGAGAACTACAAGTCATAATGTGCTCTCATAAATCAGTGATTCAGAACAACAAAGGTCACTAGAAAAGTTTACGAGACCTAGGTACAACTCATAAATTGATTTACGAGTCGTAAACTGAGTTCATATAAAATTCCAGAGAGTAATTCAGAACAGGAAAGGATCTATGAGACCTATCTACGAGCCATAAAGTGATCTACGACTCATAGAAGGTCTCGTCTAATAAATACTTCCCACGAGTGTCTGGAACTTCCCACGAGGGGAAATTATGACTCTTAGACTCATCTACGATTGTAAAAGACTCTCGAATAAGAAATACCAGGTACCTGGTATTTCTAAGTCCATTACATGGACCTAAAAATACTTGAAACATTATCCTACCAGCATCGAAGCAAGCATACAAGTACCCAAACAAGATCAGCACATAAAAATCAATACACACAATAATTTCAACATAAGAACACCTCCTCGATAACTATTTAGTATCAATATCCTATCATTCAACCATTCCAATTACCAATCCGTATGCCCATGAAAAAAGCCAACAACTCATCATCACAAATCAAGCGATATTGACCAATCAAGCATGGATGACAGTTCAATAGGCATAGCATTTAGCAAAACATCATGACAAACATTCACTTCCAGACTCAAACATTAAATTTGATTAAAGGCAACCCTAATTCCACCTTCATCGTTTGAATTCACCAAGAATTTCATGATTAAAAATCAAACCAACATGTTCATCAAGTCAAACAAGTTCAAATCAAAGCAAATTAATGATCAATATTAAATCAAGAACTTACCACAAATGAAGAATAACTTAAAGAACAAAAAGGAAGAAGATGATTGAACCAGAAACCCTAGGTACCGGAATATGGTTTCACTAGCTAGAATTTGATCCGAAATAGAGGGGAAGCGAAAACCTTTGGGAAATTATGGTCAATTGGGTCAAAAGTGGGGTCAAAATATTTTGACCCCAATTTTATACCTATATCGAGTCGTAGTTAAAATGACTAGACTTGGGCCTACAAAACCCCGACTACAAGTCGTAGATGAATCTGCGACCCGTAAGTCCTAGTCTCGTACACCTCTCAACAATTAGAAAAATTCAGAATCTTACCTGACTTGCATGAACCCCATTCACGACTCGTAGCTTTATCTATGAGTCATAAAGTTGGTTCATGGGTTGAGTTCACACTGTTCATGCTCATTGTATGTCTTTACGTGACTCGTAAGTCCATTCATAAAAATTGTAACTGATGCATTTCTCAGCAAAATTTGTTGCCTTAGTCTTTTACCAGCATACTCTTCATAAAATTCACTTGCACCCTATATGCAACAAATCTAATGTGAAAAATAGCAATCAAAACACAATCAAACAACTACCTAGGAATCCAAAAATTCAAAATAAACTTAAAACTAAGCTAAAACATCAAAATCCTTGGGTTGCCTCCCAATTAGTGCCTGATTTATTATCACGGCATTACTTAGACAAATTGGCTACTAGACTTCACCAATTGCCCAAACCTCACTTTTCAACTCATCGGGATGCTTTATAGACTGACGAATATCAAAGACAACTTCTTCATCATTAACTCTAAACCTGAGTTAACCGACCTCCATATCCACTAGAGCTCGTCCCATGGTCTTCCTAAAATGATTAGAACTTTAAAATCAACCTAACAGTCTAGAATCACAAAATTTGCAGGGAATATGAAGTTATCCACTTTTACCAACACATCATAGAGTATCCCCACAGGTTTCTTCACACTCCAATCCACCATCAACAACCGCATGTCAGTGGGAGTAGGAGCACCTAAACCAAGCTTCTTGTAAATCATAAGAAGCATCAAATTAATACTTGCACCTAAATTATATAATGCCCTTGCAAACTCCACATCTCTTATAGTGCAAGGTATAGTAAAAGCACATGGGTCATCACGCTTTTGAACTAAAGACTTAGTAGTGACAGCACTACAATGTTGAAACTTTTGAGAAAGCTCTTGATTCATTGTGTGCTTTTTGGTAACTAAATCCTTCATATACTTTGTATAACCCAGGATTTTCTCCAAAGCTTCAATAATAGGGATGTTGATGGATAGTTGCTTAAGCATAGAGAGAGAAAGTGTTTGAACTTGTCTTCCTCCTCCCTCTTTTTGAGTCTTTAAGGGAAAGGGGGAGGAGGCCTAGGGACGGGCTTATACTTCTGCAGCTCTTTAGCTACCTCACTTACCCCATCTTTTACACAATCATCTCCTTCAACCACATCCTTATCTGCAACTATCTTCTCATGAACATCTTCTACCTCAACCAGCATAGGAGAATCAATGGTACTCTTACCACCTCTAGTATAACTACCATACATTGCCCTTCATTCTTTGGATTTTAAACTGTGTTACTAGGCAATGTACCCTTTTGACGCTGATTCAACTGAGTTGACACTTGATCAAATTGTTGCTCAAGTTTTTTAATAGCCACAGAATGAGACTATCTTTTGATTAATGCTTGAAATATCGTATTTTATGCCCCTTAGAGTTTCATCTTGTGTCTCGGCCTTCTTTAACAAACGATCAAACATATACTCAATTCTAAAATTATTTGTACCGGTGTCTCGATTATGTGGTGGCACATATGGACTATTTAGGAAACCATCTTCTGCCCCAATCTACCTCAGGACCCCTATTTCTCTCATAATAACCACCTCGGTTGTCTCTATAAGCTTCATCTCTACCATAGTTTCGTCCTTGCTTTCCTTGACCTTGGCGCCAATAGTCTTGCTTGGACCTTTGGGCATTGGCCTAGAAACCCCCCTTCTGATCATTCAGAAAGCAAGCATCCTCCTTAAAATACGACTCCTCATACATGGGTGCACATGGAGATTGATGAACTACCGCATTTACTCTTTCCTGATTCTGCTTGATCACAGCATCTATACTTGTGCAAAGTTGAGCAGGTTGTTGCATAATCTCCTCATTGATCTTGGCTTGCTCTGAACCAACATTAATAGCACATGAACTCCTCATAGAAGCTCTATCCCGTTGTCTTCATACACGATTTGTCTTGATCATTTGTTCCTTAGTTCGGCAACCCTTGCAAATGGTTGATCTAAAAACATACCTCCCATAATGGTTTCGGCACAGGCATGACTATTCTCATCAAGGGCATAGTAGAAGATCTCCACCAAAGCATCATCAACTATCTTGTGGTCAAGGACGCTCTTCAAACACTTAGTAAACTACTCCCATGTAGTGTTAATTGAATTACAAGGAAGTTGTTCAAAGTTGTTGATCTGACCCTTTAACTTAAGCTTCTTTGATCTAGGGAAGTACCTCTCCAAAAAGGCCTTCTGCAAATTTTCCCAACTAGTGACTGAACTCTATGAGAGTTTAGATAGCCATAACGCAGCATTGTCTATAGGAGATAATGGGAAAACACGAAGTGCCACAGCATCCATAGACAAATTATGTGTCCCCATCACACTCTTACAAACAAATGCCACATTATACAAGTGGCTATATGAATCCTCTGATGGTAGGCCCATAAATAATCCATGGTTTTCCAGCATTTGAAGTAACCCACTAGAAACTGTAAACTTTGTGTCAGCCGATAGTGGTGGCAACACAATAGCCCCGGTCACATCCATAGCCATAGGGTTCAATCTATATTGATTCCATCGATAAGCATTGTTATTGAAATTTTGAGGTTGTGGAATATTCCCCATAGGAGGTAGGTTGTCATTTTGATCATCATCACTAACATTCGATTCAAAGCTGCATTACCTACGATGTTGGCATTTTCTTGGGTCATTTTACTTGTAATTCTTTGAATCTCTGGATCAAGTGGAGTTAAGGGATTGCCTTGGCTTCTAGTATTGGGCATACTACTAATATACCCTGCATAAAGCAAAAACAAAACAAAAGTAAAATACAAGGGAACTAAAGATTAACATTTGAATTACAATTATTAGTGAATTCAATTAAGTCTAGTTGTATTCCCCAATAATGGCGCCATAATATTTGATCACGCCTAAGTTACACCTGTCTTTTGGAGGATAAAATGATTGTTGTCAAATATTAAACCTAACCAAGGTTAGGATCAAATCTCATAGTGATTACGGAAGCTCACTACGAATTCACCAATACACAATTCAAGTAATTGACAACTCAATTCCCCTGAAATAGGGGAGGTTTGCAATGTCAACAAGAAATTAAACTAAACTAACTAAAGCAAGAGACAATTAATAATGGAGAGCAACTTGGAAATTGTGTTCCCCATGACTCACCAACTCAATATCCCTAGATAACCCAATTCTCGACTAGAGTATAGCATGTAGGATGGTAATTTAAGTTCACCAAGCCCTTTGATCAAAGGTAAGAGGCCAATTTCACTATGTGACTTGGCCCATCTCCATAGTGTGCAATACTAACCATTACCTATAGTCCCAATCAACCTCCCCTTGGTCTAGTTTGGCTGATTAGATGAGAACACATCATCGAATCTTATTAATCAATCTCTTTTCCTATTCATTACCACCTGGAAACGTAGCACTAGGCAAGTTCTAATGTTGGCCACCACTAGAAAACATGTAAAATGAAGAGAATTATTCATACACGTAAATACCCATTCCAAGAATTATAAATTATCTGAGTTTATTTAGTTAGATCTTAATGCTTCCCACAACCCCAAGTTATGGATTTAGCTACTCGTGCTATGGGTAGATGAAGAAATCATGAATTAAGAAAACATAATTAATTGCTTACACAATTGAGTTGAAGAACAAGCAAATTCAAAATATATTGAGAATCACGAGATTTTAAGATACAATGAATCCACAAGTGTATTCTCCTCCAAAATTGAAATCTCCAAGTATAAAACCATAAAAGTACTTTCTAATGACGTTCTATACTGTACTCCCTAAATAATGACCTAAAAATTACTATTTATAGTGTTTACAAATAATTCCTAAAAAATATAAAATCTGGTCGTCGATTTTCTATGACAGGCATTTACGACTCGTAAACTGATTTACGAGTCATAATCGGGGTCTCATATTCAGCTCTTGAGATTTTGGACTTCACTACTACGAATCCACTTTACGAGTCATAGACTGATGCACAGCTCGTATTGCACTCTCGTAGACTTCATCTGCATCAACTGGTCCTTCACTAGAATTCTTCACGAAACCGCTTTATGCGACTCGTAGAGTGATCTACGACTCGTATAGGGTCCCGTAAACAATTAAAAACTAGAAGAGTCTGCAATTTGTCCTAAAAACATGCCAATCTGCTTTCCTGCAAACAAAACACCAAAAACACATAAAACCCATAAATTTCACATTTAGAACACACAAAATCCTAAGTTTTAAGCATCAAATGTGTTATATTTTGACATCACATCAACACCATCAACTTAAAATTGTTGTTCGCCCTCAAGCAATGACTCAATCTACATAGAAAATATAGCAACACGCAGACCTCAACCCAATGTCATACATCACATACAATTCAGACTACAATATCCGCACCAACTTTTCAAAATAAGATCAGATAGCTTTTTAGAAAACCAAAATACATTGGTGCATTTGACAACACAACTATGACAAGCAAGGGAATATCAATAGACTACAATCACTGAACAAGTCAAATGCTAACAATGCAATACAAATGCCCTCACAAAAAGAAGTCTCATTTTTTACACTCAATGATGATTTCAAATTTAGTTTCAGGACTATGCAAACACACTCACTCTCACAAAAGATATTCATGCATCATGACTAATACCATAGGCTTTCCCCTATACTCATGACTCAAATGTTCAACCAATTGGACTAGGATCACTTTATGACTTTCTAGGCTTGTAACGTAGGCTCAAGGGGCTTTGGTATGGTATTTTGGAAAAATAGTGACTAAAAGTTATCCTTGAACTATGTTTTTCATCACTTTCACCTTACCAACTAGAATATTTTCACCTTTTTCTCCCTTTTTCCGCGTTCAAGCTTTTCCGGGTATTTTCTTCTCATTTTCAGCTTTTGCCTCATTTTTACACTTCATTTTGCTTTTAATCTCAATCTAAGGCATCTCTTTCTTTTTCTTGTATCCAGTACATGATTATCTTCTTTTTCTCCTCATTCCCAACTCACCACCTTATTTTTTTATTTTACCCCTACACCGATCACCCTCAACTTAGACTTTTAGCCTGTATTGAAGTACATAATATCTATTCCCAAAATCAGGACCACTTTTGGTAGCCACCCTCAACTTATGCTTTTTGAATTAATCAAGGTTCATAATGCTCAAGGACAGACTAGGGCCAATTTCAAGGTTTTTCACTAGACAAGGTCAGGCTAATTAGGTGTTTTTGAAAGAATTTGTACATGTAAGGCTCAAATATCTGGAATAAGGGATACAACTTAATTGGTTGATCATTTTAGACTAAAGTGGACTAATTAAATAACAAAGGCCTAAGATTCCTTCCTAATCCATTTAATTTACAATCTAACTTAAATTAATAGGGCAAGTTCTGAATTAGCATAACATGCACGAATCTAGCAAAATAAGCTCACACTCACATGGCATTGCATACATTATTAACAAGCGACTCACAGATCATGCTTCATGTCTCAATTACCCTTACTTATCAGAACAACTATTGCCAAACACTCAAACATGCATGGTTGCCATTTAATTACTAATCAAAAAAATTTTGGTGGGTACCGATTTTCAAAACAAAATAAAAAAACATGTTATATACCATAAGTGTTAGTATTATATGCTACAAATATTATCTAACATCTTAAACGTGTCGGTTCAATAGAAATTAAATATTCACGAGGAAAAAAAACACAGGCAAGAAAACCTCGTAATTAAAATTTAAGGTAGTTATGGACCATAAGCTACTCAAACTTCACAAAGGCTCATAACTACCCATACCCCATCGAAAAAATTGTGCATTGTCCCCAATGTACTAAATCAGAAAAAAATAAAATAAGTAGGGGTCAAAAACATACCTCGGAGACTAAGCGTCAGTCTGTCGCTGAGTATGGCCATCCCCCTCCTGCGAGGTAGTTTTCTCAACTGCTGAACTCTATCCGGAGGGGCTAATACCCCTTTGTTGATCATGCTCACGAGTTAGTCTCATCTCCTTGTCACACCTCGATGTACTCAAGGCTAGCCCAAGCTCATCCTCATTGTCCTTGGAAAACTTTCCACATACATTCCTCTCATCTAGCTCCGCAACCCTGCAAGGTCTCTCCTCGAAGGAAGTCTGTCAACGCTCTGTGGAGGCAAATAAATCAAATAGCAGCTCCATATATGTAGTCTCTAGTAGTGTCTCAAGCACTGCAAGTGAAGCTTTCATGTCAGCCCTAAGCTTCTCTATCTCCTGATGTATGGCTCTGTGGCTAACAAATCTAAACGTCTGGCTTTGGCTAACCTCTTCTGAACTTGGTCCTCAAAGGCATCAATACTGGTGTCCACTCTAGAAATATGCTCCTAAATAGTAGAGATGGTGAACGCCTAGCTCTTCTCCTCTTAATCTAGCCTACTGGACTCATGGCCTGAGCTACTGGATAAGTTGAGATAACTGGGTCTCAGCATGTGATAATGCTGCTCTATGGCCTGAATAGAAACAATGGGCATATAAAACATGCCCGGTATAGAAGGCTATGAAATGGTAGCCTCTGGTGCAGGAGCAGCTGTAGTAGGACCCCTCTTAATATCAATTGTCTCGGGCTGATGGAGTCTCTCATCAGTAGTATAAGTAACAATAGTATGGTACTCTAAATATTACGGTATTGCTATAAAAGTATAAAATAATACAAATAATAAAGTAAGAGAAAAGAGAGAAGATTTCTTGTTTCTCTTAAATAATATTCAGATGTTCAGATGTATGTTACAATAAAGAAAACCCTTATATTTATAAGAAAAAAAATGTCTTAGTCTCCAAGTAGAAAACTGACTTAGGCTCCATGTAGGATTCCTAACTCCTAAAGGAATCCACATAATAGACATTCAGTACAAATCAAATATGTTTGTAATACTCCCCGTAGACTGTCAATTTACTAGATTATGTGTCTCATTAAAACCTTACTAGATAAAACATTATGAGAAAAAATTCTAGTGAAGAAAAAAGAGTACACATATCTAAAAACACACATTATTAGATGTCTAATTAAAAACCTTATAAGGAAAATTGAATAGGATAAAACTTTGTGAGGAAGAAAGAATATATCGCGTATTAACTTTCCCTAATCAGAACATCAATCCAAATACTTGAATCTTTGAATTCCAATCATGTGTACCATCTTTTTGAAAGTTGTAGTTGTTAGAGATGTGGTTAACAAATCAACCACATTATAACTCGACTGAATCTGTTGCACATTTATATCACCATTCTTTTGGAGCTCATGTATATAGAAAGCTTTGGCAAAATGTGCTTTATTCTATCTCCTTTTATGAATTCTCCCATTAGGATCAAAGAATTTTGCAAGTTTATTGTTAGACCCTGTAATTAGCTAAATGGAGGTCAATTGCTCATTCGGGAAAATTGTTGTGATTGAAGTGTATTTTAAATTTAACGAACTTATGGTGCGGGAGTAAGGAATCAAGGGAATTTGGCGGGTAAAAATTAAAGTGAAGTCGGAAGTCCTTAATTTGATTAAAAATAGAAAAGTTTGGGACCTAATTGGTCAATGGGCTAACTAGGAGCCCTTATGAAGCAATTTTGGAAAGTATGTTGTCTATATATACCCCTCCCTCTTATTCAATTAAGACCA
>JAOTQR010047930.1:0-14829 GCA_025774065.1 Solanum ossicruentum
TTCCTAATTATCCGTAAAATTAGGTGGCGACTCTGTGTCATTTCGAATCTCGAGAATTAATTTTGCTTAAATTAATTAAGTTTAGATTTATTCTCGATTTTCGAACAATTTTCAATATTTTTATTAAAGTCGGTCATTTTTTCGGTATAACAGTCACGCCTATTCTAAACTTGCTACGGTAAAGGACATACTGTCCTTGTCGCTCTCTCTCTTGGATCCAAAGAGAATGTCCAACTTTTGGGACAAGAGTCACCAGAACATGTTTCATGACTATCCTACGTTGGCAAATGCAGTTCTGGGATGAAACTTCTCACCCAACTTGGTGCTCAATAAGACTCCCAAGACTAAAACATGTACAACTCATCAATCAAATCAATCCTCGTTAAAACTCATATCAACTATCACCATCATTCATCAATGAAATACATCATGAGAAAATACATTTAGATCATCACCAATATGTATCCAAAATATCATTTAGACTCAATGCTCAAGTAAATCAAAACTCATTAAAACGTCAAATGTTTTCTTAGAAAAACTCATGCTTCAAAATCTCTCATATCATCGATTCTGTTTCTTAAATCATTGTTCATGCTCAAAAGTTATATTCATGAAAACTCGATAAAATACGCTAAAAGAAATCATCAATGTTTAACATGCTCAGTCTAACCATCAAATCCCAGTTTTCAAAACAATAAATAAAAGCAATCATAGTCCTCAATTAGGGTTCATGTGAATGAAGTCATAGACATACATCCAAACAAATACTTAATTTCAAGAACATCATCAAGATATTATTATATACAAGAAATTCATTAATACCATAGAAATTTAATTCAAAAATTTAACCAGGATAATACATCAAGAATCATATGTAGGGACTCATGGGTTCTCAACTAATCGATGACCATCTATGGGGCACATGGGAGGACAATCTCATGCTTTTAGTTTAGTCGTACATACTTTTTAGTCTTACATACTTGGGATGAAGAACTGCTAATCCTCTTCAAGAATTTGACCTCGAAGCTTGATATCCCCAACTTTCTCTTCTTTCTCCCTCGGTAAACCCTCGCTTAGGAACTAGAAAAAGAAGGATTTTTTAAACCTTTAGTTGATATAAAATGACCCTAATACTCGTTTATTAGACTTCGAATAGGTTGGGAATACCCCAAATACCCTTCCTAAAATAAAAGAATAAAATTTCATCCCGTAACGCTATGTCCGTGTGAAAGCCAAGGGCGCGGACATGTGTTATTTCTGTGAAATTTCACTTTCTAGTTTACGTCAAAAAAATGAAAAGAAACAAGTGTAAGTCCGTGCCCCAGCAGCGTCGCGCCCCCAGAAGCATCGCACCCTGGGCGGTAAGTCTCACTATTTCAAAATTAATTAGTTAAAATTACGTTTTGACCTGGTTGCTCTAAAATCGGGTCGAGATTTTGACTCAATTTTTTGTGCTGATCGCAAATCCGATCTCAAATTTTCTATCGTAGCTTGGAAAGATGCTTTACATGCACGATTTCTTTATAGGGATATTTTGGTAATTTTGCAAGGTGTTACATTAACTCCCCCTTAGGATCATTCATTCCTCGAATGATGAGTAAAGGCGAATATCAAGGCACGAACAAACTCAAAGTTCATTTTGACACTCCCATCAGTCAAATCAAACTTTCGACTTCTCATCACTATCAACAATCTCTATTCAGACTCCTGAATAGACAATCAACTCGAGGAAAGACAATCAATTAAGTCAAGGGTAAAAAAACTTTCCTTTAGCACTATCATCATCAAGAACGACTGACAATCAAGACTTCTCTAAATACTCAATCAACCAATCTAAATAGTCACAAGTCACTTAGAATAGACAAATCGGTTCAAATCAACAGGAGAGATATTCTCTTAGACATATTCACCATCATGCATGAATGAAATGCCGAAACTCAATCAATTCAAAACATTTAAACACTTTGACAATCAGTCTTTTGAACTCAAGAAGGAAACCATCAACTCTAATGGAGAATGGGATCATCGATACATAAGACTCTATGTATAACTCTCAAACTTAGGACCTCATCTCAATTGTGCTCCCTTTCAAGACACTCTACCCCATCAACTTAAGCTCATAGCTGTCATTAAAAACTCTACCTCTCCACATCCTCTTATTCCATTCAAGCCTACCTCTGAGCCTCAAGGTGCTATTGCTAAGATGATCATATCCATACAAGGCTAACCCATAATACTCAACTCTATACTTTCTCAGGGACTTTCCTTAAGAGATCCCTAGTCCTCTTCACTACCCCTATCTTTACTTGAAACCCTCATCACGAAGTCTTCAATAGTCTACCATAAATATTCACATAATAACAACCATGCATTCAAGTCTTCAATAGTCTATCATCAATATTCACATAATAACAACCTCGCATTCAAGCCTATCACTCTACCCACTTCAACTATGTCTTAGAATCTTCAAGCCAACTTAACACTTCTACCTTCATCATTCAATGCACTCCCGCTCAAAGACACACCATCTCCCTCTTATCTATCTATTGGACATTATAACGTCTCGTCTCTCCCCTCCTCACTATCTCTATCCCTACATGATACAAGTACCAGACCAATATCACAATAAGGATACATTCGCTCCTTCTCATCTATCTGGACTTGGAGGAACTCAGCAACTCCCCCTTTGACGAAACCTCAAACTACTACCTCTCATGCCAAATAAGCACGAATACCATTAAGAACTCAAATAATCAGATATTCGAATACACATTCTCAAGGATAGACTTCGAACACAATATCTAGAGTTTAAACTTTATCTCTAAACATCATTATTAGGGACGAATACTATCAAGGACTTGCATACTCAAGTACGCAGAGGCTCAAAAGGAACATCAACTCAAAGATAGGAACTCAACTCTATTATCTCAATTTCGGAGCACTCATTCTGTCCCATCACCCATAACTCGCCTACTATCATCAATACATCTATCAAGACTAGAAAGTTGGATTACTCAAAGAGCTTGGAACGAAAGATCATTAGCACGATTCAATCAAGAAATCTTATCTGAGAACATTCATAGATTACAATCTCTCTCGTCTATCAAGACTCATTCTGAGTTCACAGAACTATACGTAGTGGAAAACTTAGGTCATATCTCCTTCAACATAGGACTAGAAACTCTTGGATTCATGGGTTAAGATCAAGATTAATGAATGAATTCATCGCTTCTCATCCTCAAAATTCAACATGAATGGGAATCAATATGATGTGCATGGGACTAAGCCATAGGTACGACAATCATAAACTAGAAGGAAATAGAGTATCACCTCAACTGAAGGGTAAAGATCATATGAGATAGAAAAGAGTTGATATCTCATCTTTATCAGCCCATCACTGTCAAAGACTCAAGATCTTTTTTGGTTTACCACTTCGTTATCTCCCCCTTAGCTCTCAAGGCTCTCTCTCTAAATTTGGGAATCAATTTTCTCTGTTGGACTAGAAACATATACCTCCACATGATCGAGGAATCACTATTCATAAGAATAGGCGTCTTAAACTTTTCTGTTATACTATAGTCGTACACATATGGTATCACATATGACTAGCTACTCAGACTCTTTCCAACGACATCACTCTTAACTTCCTCTTGTCTCTATGGAACTTTCTCTCAGTGTTTGCTACTCTTAATGGCGTACAGAACCACTTTTCATAATTCTTACAATCTTACCTCTTCTTTTGTCTGCTAACACTCAATTTATCTGCTCTCATAAACTCATCTATAAGATTTAGACTATAATGGAAAACTCCTCATTATCTATCCATAAACTCCAATCAACTTAGTTGCTCGAGATGACACAAAATGCTTACCTCAACCTACTTCACCTTGAACTCAAAATTATTATCTAGATTCTTGTAACAGTCATAACTTACAACTTTACACATCTTTACATAATCATGGATACACATATCAAGTCTCTTCTTATCTATTGAGCTATCCTCGTTTCACTAGTCTTACCTAAGGGGCACTTGTACCCTTCCCATAGCATCACTTTCCTTATAATTTAGCATCATCATACACTATGGAAAGCCTCTTAGAGAAAATCTCTAACTAGATTATCACTCTCACGATGCTATCTTCTATTTCACACTACTTCTCAAAATTTAAGCTTAGAGTCTTGTACTAACATGTGTCTTTATCATATACCTCTCTAACATTGCACCACTTTACAACTACTAAGTAAAAATTTAGGGAACACAAGCCCAGTAAAATCTTATAGTGAATATTCAATCAACACATCCCTTCCTCAAAACCTAGTACCACTCACCTATTCAATCATATCTCCTTATCTAACTAAGCTCACAACTCAATGAGTCTCACAAACTCTCAGTTAAAAGTCACAAGCGGCCTAATTTAGATCTTTCACATTGGAAGCACTCTTTTTCCCCTATTAGACATCTTTACTTCATCCTCGCTAAAAGAATATCAAAATATATCAACATAGACCTCTTTCTAGTTTTGAGAATGCTCTAACACATTCTGACACTAACCCTCTCTCTCTTTATACCTCATCATGACAATCATCGGACACTCACCACTCTTTTATCAAACTTACTGAAATCAACTCATCACATTTACTTAGTTAATAGGTACATAACTCTAACTGCAAGCCTCAATCACCCATCACTCTTGCTATCTCGTCCCTTTCTTTTCATCATCATTCTTCTAACGCTGGGGTGATTCAATTCTAGTCAGGGTTTATAAGACCTCACATCTTACTCTTAGGTGGTAACATTAAACTTCTTTAGAACATAAGCTTTTTCTGATGGATATAATCTAAAGAAAATAAAGAATCAACTTCTACTTGTCACAACATCCCAGAGTGTTTCCTCTGAATTGGGCGACTACTGTGGCACACAACTGGTCTATGGCCTCGCTCATGCTAGGAGTAGCATCTCTCTGATTTTCTATAGCTGGCAGTATAGATCTAGCGGGTTGAGCTTTGTTGAATCGCCTTGAACAATCCCTCAAAAGTGACCCACTTGGCCACATTTGAAGCAGTCATTGATGCCCAATCAACACCGTCCCAAATGAAGTTTGTCATAACTTCCACATAGTGGCTTCCCTTTATGTCCTAGAGTCACTCTCCCTCGGGGAGTAAGATTACGAACCTTGAAAGATTGGTCTCTCCTCAGCCTCAGATTATATCTAGTGCTGGACGTAGGTGTACTCACTGGTGGTGGTATATAATTCCAGGGTCTCTACAGAAAAGAGAACTTATTTCCCTCCTCGCCCCAAGCCTCTTCCATCTCACTCTCCTTGTCCTCTTCTACCCATCGATCAAGCGCAACAAGTTGAGTAGTAGGTTGAAGCTTCTCGGTGCTGATGATATTCCTCAAGTCCACGATGCATTTAGAGGGCATGGTCTGCAACGTGTAAAGCATGATTTAGAAAAGAAATTTTTATAGATTTTTTTTCATCTCTGATGAATTTTGGTTTTAAAAAAAGCAAGAAACTCCACACATTTTTAGAAAACAAACGTGAGATAACTTTCAATAAATGACAACATAATTGTGACTTCTTTATACGTAAGTCATGTACCATTCAATGGAGGGACAAATTAGACAAATAAGTCCGCTTTAATAGTACATTTCTAATATACTTGTTGAATTTTCCTCTTATAATAAAATGCAGATTAATATGAGATGATCAGAAGAACGAAGACAAGTTTTTTTCCTGAGAAATGTGATTCATGCCACTATGTGAATATAAAGCTGAAATCCGTATTTGTAGATAAAAAGGATTGATTTAGAAGTTTTATTATAGATTCATCTGAATTTATAATTTTTATCCATATTTTATTTATATATACAAAGAATTATTACTTCCATTGCTAACTACTTCCTCTGTCTTTTTTTGACTTACCAAATTTTTAACCTAATTAGGAAAATAATGATTAGTATAATGAGTTTATCATTTTATCCATATTAAGTGATAGGATATCAAATATATTTACTCACTATATTTTCTTAAGACATTTACTCAATGTTGATAAGTTGAGGATATAATAGGAAAAAAATTATCTCTTTTTTTTCAAAAATGATAAATAAAAATAAAAACCAAATTAAAACATATTTGATAAGTAAATAAGGATAGAGGGAGTATTTGTTATTCTTACTTTTTACTAAAAATAAATTATACACAATACTTATTTATGATCTTTGTATTAGCCATAAATATGAAAAATCATTAATATGGTGGAAAGGAAAGAAGTATTAAATTGATCAAAGTAATAATAATAATATTTTATTTAAATTATCATCTATTTGATGTTTTTTTTTAAAAAAAAGAAATGTGAAAAAGGAAAAAAAAATTCTTTATGCATTGCATCCCCTGGTTATAAGGGATGTATATGTTTGGTGCTAATTCTATTCTAGATGTACCCTTTGTTTATACGGGGTATATATGTTTGGTGGGAAGAAAAAAAATTTTAATTTATTTTTAAATATTTAATAAATAAATAATATGTATTATTTAAAAAGTATTTATATGTAAATTTAGTAAATATATAGTGAGAGTTCGATAGTAGTGAAGATGTAATAATCAAGAGATGGTGATTCAGCGAATGCAAAATAAACTTGAAATATCATATATAAAACTTATTTTAAAAAAAAAAATTAAGAAACTTATTTTTTAAAAAGAATATTATCCAAAACATTTTGCTCATCCAATATATGAAAAAAATAGAAAAACTAATTTAAAAAATATTTTCCTTCAAACACACCAAGTTGTAAACTCAAATGTGATGCCACTAGGTGTAGGACTTAGACCACACGTTCTAAGTGAAGGAAGCATCTAGTGGGCATTTACTTCCATTGAACATATGAAAATTGATACCGATAAATATAGTATAATTTATATAGACTTTATAGCATAAAGAATAAATTATATTTTATCCTTATCCTTTATTAATTTTAAAAAATTTCTTTAAATTTAGGCCCTTCGAATAAATAAATGGTGATACATTATAAAATTTATCTGTTAAACCTTAAAAAGAAAATTGAAGGTAAAATTACATAATAGTTTCACAAATCATCCAAAATAAATTGATATCAATCTCTTTCAAAATTTTAGAAACTTTCAACAATTCAAAATTTAAATTTTGTTCTCCCAATCTATCCTAAATTGTAACAAATTTTTTTCTTCATTCAATTTTTTTCTTTCCAGTCATTAGAATTTTTTAAATATTTTTTTTTATAGTTTTTCATCTATAATTTTGATAATATGAAAATATTTTTTTCTTTATGTCATAAAATCTGATTATGATCTTGATTTTCAACTTTTCAGCGCTTAAAAATTATTTATGATACAAATATTTTGGGTTATGTATCAAGAATAACTCAAGATTTGTGGATTATACTAGTTAAATGTATCTGATACTAACATGTAATTCCATTTGCAGTAGCTATGTATCAAGTAGAAAACTATTAACAACATAATTATTTATGATACAAATACTTTGGATTATGTATCAACATACTTAATTCCAAGTTTTTACTTTTTAATTTTTTTGTGTTGTTTATATGGATAGGAGATATATTAACTTGTATGTTTCTTTACTTGATTCTATGTATTTTTTTAAAAAAAAATATTGATAAATTTAATATTTATAATAATGAAAGACATTTCTGTAAATTTATAAGTTATGATATAGTACTATACAGTCAAATCAAACAACAAATTATCATTAAACAATAGCAACCCATAGTCTAAACATTGTACAATACTATCCAAACATTGTACAATACTGTACTGTACAATATCGTACAGTTTTATATTGTACAATACTATACAATACTGTATAGTATGAAACCATGGCAAATCACCATCCAAACAAAGGATTATTTTTGAAATAAGTAATGATCTTGGATAACTGATATAGTTGGAGAAGGAGAGACAATTTCTTGCAAAAGAGAAAAAAATGTGGACTACAATGTTTTTCGAAAATAAAAGTTGTGTTTTCAAAAAGTTTGAATGAGATTAAGACTCTATCATAAATTTGATTCATTCGAGTCTTTTCAAACATTAACATGTTTTAAGTAGAAAAAATAAAATATTCAAATTTAGATCTCTATTAAATGCAAACAAATGAGGCCTTAATTACTTACAAAAATGAATAGAAGAAAAATGATCTTCTTCAAATTTCTTATGTATAAAAATGTAAATTTATTGTAAAAAGAAAATCATTAAACTAAATTTCTTCTTCATGAATAAACCCTTTTTGGTTTTTTTTGACAAAAACCAATTCTCTCCAAATATTTCTTAATATTGGACTTCTATTGTAATGAATATCAACATCATCTTAATTCTGCCAAAGGTCTAAATAGTCAATGTTGGTTATGCCCAACGTTAATTAATTTGTTTGTCCCAACATGAATTTAATTAATTTGATAGAAAGTGGCCATTGATAATTTTGGAATCAATGGAAAAGAAATTTTCCTGCACTACCTAACAAGGAAATCGAAAATAAAATAATGTTACTTTTTGCCTCCATTTTAATATAACGAATTTAGGAGTATTCACGGGTCAATATAGATTGGTTATTGATCAAAATTATAATTAAATCAATTTAATCAATTTTTAAATTCTCAAAATCAAATCAAACTAATTATAATATACACTTATTAGTTTGGTTGTTAGCGATTTCGACTTAGTTTGGTTCAATTATTAACCATATACAAAAATAAAAACAATAATACATTCAAAATTGGGGGAAAATGACAAAAGTTCATTCAAAATGAAAAATAGTTAGAATGATTGATATTGTAGAACTTGCAATCACTAAATTTAATATGCATAAAGTTTTAAATTCATCATTTTGGCCTAAAAATAAGAGATGATGACATTTTTGATAAACAAGAGGGGGGAGGGTGAACTGAAATTTCCCTAGTCGACTGTTCTAGTAGGATAGTCAAGTCGCCTGCAAGTTGGTTCACAGATAATAATAATAAGAATGAAAATAGCAAGAACTGAAAATGAGACAGAGAATTTTTATACTAGTTCAGATCATCGTTGTAGTGCTTAGTCAAGTCCATTTAGGTTGCAAGAGTTTTCGGTATAGCTTTGATAAGGTTCTTTAAACTTCCTTCAAACCTATCTGATTCACAAATCAGATTATACTTAGACACACCTCTACCTGTATAACTAGTCTAGAGTATTCTCTTTTTTTTTCTTTTTTACAATTGTTCACTCAGAGAGTACAATATTTTGTTGTAAATAGAAAAATAATATCAAAAGCTAGTTTCAAGCGAAGTGCTACCTCTAAAGATAGGGAAAGGGTGTTTATATATAGCAACTTTGGGAAACAACCGTTAAAGCTCTTCTAGGAGGACCAAAGGGAGTTTCACTCAGTCAAGAATTTGTAGGGTTCCTTATTAAGGATTACACGTCCATATTCAATCCCTTCCTATTGTTGATTTGATACTCTTCTTTACACATCGTGTTGACTGATCTTTCTTCCTTGATTCTGGGGAAATCTCAACCTGATTTTCTATCAATATTCCTTTATAGTCACCTCTTGATATTTTCTTTTAGTCTTGATTTAGGAATATCTTCTTTCCTTCTTGATCTGAGATCTTGAAGCAGTTAGCTAATTTCCTCTCTTCCTTTTATGCTGAGATCTCCTAGTTATCGTATATACCTTCCTTATAGTCTTGTTGTTTTTCTTCTTTTATCTTTTGAGAAAGGGCATTGTCCTTGCGCTCTTTAGAGTAATGCTGCAAATTCATTAATCAAAATCATCAGATGCTAACAATTTCTAGTCTAACCAAGAATTGTCATAAACATTCATGTATAAGAAATTAATAAGATAAATGTTCTCGTCTTGAGCATTTATGATTTCATAAATAGATTAATTTTTTTTGATGAAAACGTATATAAGATATTTAAAATTACTTGTAAAAGTAATGTATTATGTATGTATAACTATAAAATATATGTATATAACTTGTCGGTTCAATTTTATTATTTCTTCATCTTTTTTGAACAAAAGTTCAAAATTAAATTCAAATCAAACACTAATCACTTTTTAAAAACCTAAAAGCAAATCAAACTCAAATAAAATCAATTTATTTAATCGATTTGATTCAATTTTCTAATTTGAATTACTTTTTATCCAAATCGTAAACACCCCTAATAACAATGTTTGACGTATTTTCATAAATTAGAAGATGTCATTTAGATGTAAAAGTCAAATATATACAAACAAGAAAATCAAACAATAATGGTAAGATTTATACTTAAATTTAACCAATAGACGTGTTGTTCAACATATATTACTAAAATACTTAGAACAAAAACTTTTGTTGAACAAAAACTTTTGCAGTAAACAAAACTTTTGTAGAAAAAAATATTTTGTAAAACAAAAATTTTGTAGAATAAAACTTTGTGAAAACAATAACTACAAAGATTCTAATCAAGTTTTTAAATTTACAGAAACTAAAACTAGTAATGAAAACAAAATATGTAAAGAAAATCACAAAATAAAAATTGACAAGAAGAAAATTGAGCCCATTGAATACACAGTGTGTCCTTAAGAAAATTATTCTCCACAAGTACCTGAGGTTAATGGAATATATCCTCCCAGGATAGAACGATTTTATTCACCGGTATATTGGTATCTAAAACCACGGTGTCAGCAAACCACTTAATAACAGTAGAGCACACTGAAATTTGTTTGTGTAGAAGAAGAAGTAAAAAAAAATTCATTTTGAAATGATAGGAAAATTCTCTACATAGAGAGAATAAAAGGTGTTTATTGTATCTTATTGGAAAGGTCACAACTACTTGGGAAGGTCACAATCTTTTCTAAAAAAGTTAATAACTCTTCATTTGTCATTTACACCTTTTAAACTTAACAATACGTCTGCCAATTTTTCTTTAAAAATTTTTGTTCCTTCCTATGATTTTTTTAAAAAAATCTTTAACAAATCGGTGGAATGTCTCTATTTTGTCCATCAATTTTAGTCGGTTACTTTTTCATTTTTTTTCCTGTCTAGTTTTTTGCATTTATTTTAGTGATGAAATATTGACTCTCATCACATATGAAAAATGTGTGCATTATATGTAAGATTCTTTTTTATCTTAAACATAACACAAACTAAATGCAGTTATAAACCCTTGGGCAGTTTAAGGTGGACAAAAGGCTTGTTCCCTGTTGGGTACTTGCCCTTCTCCCCCGACAAAACAAATGTTAGTCAGATACTGAGTTAAGGCCACATTTCCGCCCGAATAGGATATATTAGAAAGAGTGTTTTTTCTAGCAAAATAGACTCCTGAATTATCCATGTGTAATACTGTTTGTATGAATAAAGGAGGGTCCACAAAAACTTTTAGTTCTCCCCTTAGTTCCTGCTTAAGTCCTTCCTTGGTCATAGCATTAGCTAGCCAGTTCTATTCTCGATATACGTGGTGTAGTTCCCAAGCCATTAGCCTGTTCAGCATGGACCTGCACTCAAAAATCAAATTATCATAAAGAGATTTTCCTGTTATGATATTTTGCAGTGCCTCTAGGAAATCAGACTCTGTTTGTAGTTTATTCTATTTATGCCAGATTACCAGTTGGAGTCTACTTCAAATTGCTCTCAACTCTGCCTCAAGTGCATTGGTTAGAATAACTGATCCAAAGAAATCCATTTGCCAAACAACATTGCAATTCCTAAACACACACGCTATCCCTCCGGGGCATGTGGGGCTAGTAACTGATCTGCCAATGTTCAATTTAAGGTAGCCTGCTTTTGGCTTCTCCCACTTAACATAAATGATGTCTTGTATTAATGTTCGGGGGGGCCTGTTGTGTACTAAAGCAAGAAATTTTGCAGACCTACCCATTATTTCCTTAAAGTTGACTTGGTCCCTTGCATTGTTGAAAACATTAGAATTCCTGATACACCATATTTGCCAAAGAAAAATTGGAAAGAAGGTGTCCCATATGACAATTACATAAACAGTTTTATTTTTGTATTTTTTCCAGTATCCCATCAAATTGTCCATGCCACAGTCACTTCTTTCTTGTGTGCTCAGGGCCTTGTTACCAAGACTTTGTCCAAAAGGCAATAACAATGTTGCACCTGAACAGAAGGTGGATTATGTCTTCGTTTAGGTGCCCACAGATCGTGAAAGAAGGGGAGATTACTATGCCTATATTGGCAAGTCTTTGGTTGCTTTTGAGTCATTTGTGGAGCAAAACCCAAACAAAAACTTTTATTTTATTGGGGATTTTGGAAAACCAAGTCTGTATGGAGTGTTTGTTCCGTGCACTCTCCAGGTTGTCATTTCCCGTACTCTCCAGTTTTTTGGTAAGATGGGAGTAGGTAGAGGCAGTAGAGGAAATCTCGTTAGTTGTAAGTCCCCAAACACATCTATACATAGACTCTGCTTGATCATTGATGATTGTACCCTCAATAACTTGTTTTATTTCTTTAGTCAGGGGTACGGATAGTTTATCTCAATCCCAGACCCCATTTCTTCTTATATCCACAATCAAGAGGCTCATGTCTTTTTTCATGAGGGGTCCCTTAATGTTCTGGCGGATGGATAGATGGTGTGGGATCCAATGATCAAGAAGGAAGTTAACATGGTTCCTTTATTGACTATCAACCTGGAAACATCTGAAACGTCTTTCCAGCCTTTCTGCGTACCCCTCCATGTACGAGAGACCACTTGTCATCCCAGATTTGTAATGGTGGAGTTCTTGTATTTCCTAGTGAGGAGTGTGCTCCATAGGCTGCTCGGTGAGTGACTCAGTCTCCAAGCGAGATCATTAATGATGGCTTTATTTGTAACAGCGGACTTGTGTAATCCCAGTCCACCTAAGTCCTTCGACTTAGTGATCGTGTCCCACTTAAGAAGGTGCATTTTTTTTCTTTTCAATTGAAGAACCCCAAAGGAAGTCTCTAGTGATTTTATATATGGTCTTGGTGACTCTTTCAGGTATCCTTATGCAGCTCATCACATGAGAGGGAATGCTTCCAATCGTAACTTGGCAATATCAACTGGCCAGCCATATTAAGCATGTTACATTTCCATTCTGTCAGTCTCCTCCTCATATTATCTATGATGTACTGGAAGTCATTACTATTGGGTATGGCATGGAAGATTGGGAATCCAAGTTATTTCCCAAAGTGTTCCTTCTCCTCGATGTTGAGGGCCTCTATATATTGGTCCCTTATTTACCTTTGACAGTTCTTAGAGAAGATAACTCTTGAAGTTGACCTTTTGACTGGACAACTCCCTAAACCGCAGAAGAGTAGAGACAATGATATTGTAGTTTTTCATGTTGGCCTTGACAAAGAAAGTAAGGTCATTTACAAAAATAGGTGTGACAGGTTAGGACCAGTTGTACAAATTTTAATAGGGTCCCATAATCTATGTTCCATCGAATTAAGGATAGTCCTTGACAATCTTTCCATACATAGGATAAATATGTATGGTGACATATGGTCTCCTTGTCTAATTCCCCCGGGAGGATGGAAGGTTTCCGTCTTCCTACCATTAATAAGTACCTAAATGGTAGAAGTTGTGATGAAGTGACATAATGAATTTGGACAGCTTATCAAGGAACCAAAAATAGACAAGCGTATCCTTGATGTAAGACCACTCTAACTTGTCAAAGGCTTTTTCCAAGTTAATTTTCATGTCTATGCTACCTATTTTGCCTTTTATTTTGTTAAAGTGGGTCATAACCTCTTGGACCATAATATCATGATCTGAAGGAAACTAGCCTGACTGTCTCCTATGATGTAAGAGAGGATGGGATTTAGCTTATTAGTAATGATTTAGGAAATAAGCTTGTAGCTAGTGTTGCATGATCCAATTGGTCTAAAGTTCCTGAGATTTCAAGCATCAGGGCTCTTGGGAATGAGGCAAAAGAGGGTATGGTTGGCTTCAAAGGGGATGGAAGTAGTCACAAAAGCCTTTCTACAGAACTTTATGGTGTGTTTGCCAATAGCAGACCAAAATTTATTGTAGAAAAAAAGGTGGATACCATCAGGTTTAAGTGCTTTAAGCATTTTGAAGGATTTGATAGTAGTCAAAACCTCCAATTCTCTTAGCCTTGCTTCAAGACCTTGGAGGAGTTCAGCAGGGATGGTAGGGATTGGAGAGGTGGCTAACCTATGGGATTTTTTATGCTCAGTTGTGTAGAGACTCCTAAAGAAAGAGATGGTGGTGGATCTCCTCTGGTGTATCAAAGAATTGTCTGCATCATCCTCCAAGGATGCAATGGTATTCCTCCTTCTCCTAGTGAGAGTCGCAATATGAAAGAATTTAATATTGGCATCTCCTTCGCAAATCCATGAGACTCTGGACTTTGTGAGCTAAAATAGTTTTTCAGCTCAAAGGAGGTTATCATATTTAGCAACAAGTTCTCTTTCCAAGTTTTAGAGGAAACAACTGTTGGGGTAGTTACTGGACTTCTGGATTCCATCAGTACGAGCTAAGGTTTGCCTTATCTGCTTGAAAATATTACCAAAAACCTTCCCATTCCAGTTATCAACCTCTTCTTGAAGGGTATTGATGAAACTTAGAAGGTCATGGTTATGGGTAAAGATGTTACTAACTAGGTCCATGAAGTGGTTACACCACATGGGCTCTATTCTAAAAGGCTTCGGGATTATTCCAGGAGTAGTTGTAGCATTGAGTTCCAATAATATGGGACAATGGTCAAACTTAGTTCTAGGTAGATACGTAACCAGACAGTTGGGGAACATATTTATCCACAGGGTATTGGCTACGCACCTATATAGTCTTTCAAAAAAAAAGTTGTGAG
>JAOTQR010047941.1:0-14828 GCA_025774065.1 Solanum ossicruentum
CAACATCCAATCATGAAAATATTTAAACATATCCAAAAATTAACATAACAAAAAGATTGTCTAATAATAGAACAAAGTATCCAAAATGATAAAATAAGAACTGGGGTCAAAAGAAGTCAAACAACATGGTGCATCAAGAACCGGTCTCTGGCTGGTCTGTGGGGTCCTGGGGCTCTATCTCCTCATAAGCAATACCTGATCTACCCTCTCCATGTGGGGTGTGTTGTGTCCAATCTCTCTGAATAGCTGCCAACAATAGTGACTCCTGCACCACCTCCTTGGGTATGTGCTCTTCCTCCAATCTCATGCTCAAGGGAACTCTTCCCACGGACATTCGTACGGTCGACTAGCCAATAGAATGCCTTATCACCAACCGGTGATACCTCTGGATCTGCAACTGGGGCTGCTAACATCTACAATAGATTGACCTTAAACTTGGCCAACTCTTCACTTACCGCACTCGTGTCAGCAGGTCGAGCTCCCTCAAGTCTCCGCTGGACTCTCGCCTTGAAAGCATCTACTCGGGCATCCACCGCTCTAACTCTCTCATCTATCAGATCGCAATCGAATGCCTTCATTCTCACCTTTGAGTCCCATATGGTCTGGTCAACCCAAGTACAGACCCTTGCAGATAAAGCCTGAAGTCTGGACTCTATCGTACACACCCTGCGTGATAATGTTGAAAAAACAACATCAGAAGCAAGAGAATCAACCTGTAATGTAGTTGCTACTGGTGCTGGAGTACTGGAGGATAGTGTCGACTCAATCTCCACAGCTGGCATAGGTTCTGTAGCAACTGAAGTAGTACCAGTAGCAGCTGGAAGTGCACTCTAAGTTGGAGGTTCTACTGGGAATGGATCTGGGATCGGAGAGGAAACTGCGCTCTGTAGGGCCATCGGGTTCTCATCAACCTTTATCAGGCTGGGATCCATAGTATGCAGGGCCTCTACATGTAGATCCAAGTGTAGAGAAACACACACCACTGCCTCATTACACATTAATGTATTAAGATAGAAAAATGTAATGAGGTCTGAGTACGAATCGCTGACTCGTGGATCTATTTGGCTATAACTCTTGCCCAATCAATATTGTAACCAGCCAAAATGCTAGCTACTGGTACAACCCTCTCTATGGTGATCACATTATCTATAAATATGGGGATGATGTGCCAATTGACAATAGACTACTAAAACTTAGCTCTGAATGAGAGGTGGGATTTCACGATCTAAGCAGTGTGGTTTGTGACCCACATAGGTTCCACACCCTCCTCGCATATCTGGTTGGCTATCCACCTGAGCAACTCTATCTTCACATCCACATTCTTCTTGCTCACCACTTTCCTCATCTTAGCAATTTTAGCATCATACTCTGCGGTGAAAGGAGGTATTATGTAGTTTGGCCCGAACTGAACCCTCCTGATTGTCTCCTCTGAAGTATCAACAACTTCACCCGCACTAGAACTTCTCACAACCTTGGTTGTTCTATAGGCTTCTTCCCTCAAGGCAGATCTTGGCGAATAATGGCATAATAGGCAGCATAAAATTCCCAAACTAGATATGGAGCATACTTGCCCAACTTTTGTGACAGCCATGCAGGTCCATGACAATTGATCTCTATCTCCAGGTTAGGTACTCTACTCAATACAGAATCATTGAATCTCAATTCCTCATGAAATTATCGGACCGGCCTTCCTGGACCCTTTGGTGCTAACCCTTTGTCATATATTTCCTACATGCCTGGAACACACCATCTAGTCTTTTGATCCGTGGAAGTGATAGTAGTAGTAGGATCCGTCGGAGGTTGAGAACTAGTTTCCTCAGGTTGGTTATGAGATATCTGAATGGACTCCAATTCTGAAAGTGACTAACTATCATCTGACCTGTCTTGATTGCCCTTCTCTTCTGGATGAGAGGGACTAGTAACTTCCATTGGTATTTGTGCAGCACGGGTTCGAGTCTGAGGCACATTTGCCTCGAAATCTATCTGGACTTTGTGAACTTCCACAAAGCACTCAGATGTTTCATCATCAGGGGGGTCATCCCTAAACTGTCTCCTTTGAGCTTTAGTAGCCTCTTTTCCAGCTTTTGGAGCCATATCACCTAAAGAGTCAACCCACAAATATAACGTGAGAACCATAGTGTTTGAAACAGATAGAAACCACAAAGAAGAATAGACAAGGAATAGCAAAATCAATACAAGAAGCATAAACACAGTGCACTGAATCAGTTGTAGGTCTGTAGGTACGAGGCACAGGTACAAATCATAGGGTGACCTATGAGTCGTACTATGGCCTCGTAGGCCACAAATTTTTGAAACATTATAACACTAAACCCAGGTACAAGTCACAAGTATGACTCGTAGGAGGACCTATGAGTCATAGTCTGGCTCATACCAGTTTCCAGTGTTTAAATTAAAATTATAGCATGCTCACGAGTTCCCCACTGTCTCGTAGTGAACATTACAAATCGTAGGGAGCCCTCATATTATAAAAGCAACAGGCACTAGTAGTGCCCTCAACATTGCCACAAGAACCACACTTCATTTAACCCAATCACACAGCATCGAAGGAAGCTTTTACGCATAGAGTAAGCACCAAAAACATACCCAAGACCTAAACATGATAACCTAAATCTAAACTCATCTCACAGAGATCTATTTAGGCCCACCACCTTAAACAATATTTCCTAATCACAACAAGAAATACCCAAGAGCAATCGATCCCTAAACTTATAACAATCAATATCAACACAGAAATGTGGGAGTTATAATAGAGTTCAAAACAAACCTATACAAGGGCATCTTAATTGATCATTTTTAAACACACACTTACACCCTAATTTCAACCTTGCCATGGACCCTATGCTAACGAGATATTATATAACCACTACACAACATTATCAACAATTAGATATGGCAAGCTTTCCATCATTACATAGTCCAACAAGAGTGCTTTAACAATTTTAGAATAACAACAGGGAATTTTGATTGGCAACCCTAGTTCTCACATTTAGACAAACATTCACTCAAAGGTATGTGCAATATCATCACTATGCACACAATCATCAAACGATTCAAGGAAAATAATAAAATTTATGTGCAACATTTAACCTAGAATATATCTTGAGAGAAGACAAATGATATTTGGACAAAGTGAGACAAAAGAGAGGAGCCAAAACCCTACTTGTAGTGCTTCCTAGAAAAATGGTCGGAATATGACGTGGGTCATCGAAAAAATTGATCAAAATAGTGAGGGGATTAATTTGGAAACAATTTGTGTGGATTAGGTCAAGAAAATCGAGCTTTACGGGTAAAAATTCATTTTGACCCCGTTTATATCAAATCGTTCCGACTTTAAAAATTCTGCATTCCGGGACTACGAAACCCCGACTATGAGTCGCAGGGCTTTCTACGACTCATAAGTCCTGGTCTCGTAGCCAACTTCAACACTCAGAAAAATTAGAATTCATACTTGGGCACTACGAACCCAACTTACGATTCGTAAGGGACCCTACAAATCGTAAGGTTGGCTCGTAGTGTGTGTGCCAACTTTAAACTCTTACTGTTTTCCTCTACAAGGCATGATTACGAGTTGTAGTGTGCACTACGACTGTAGGCTTGATCGTAGAGGCTGCTCCAAATGCAATTTTCTTCAAATCTTCAGCTTTTGATTTATGCCTGCAAACCAAACCTCAAATATTCCATTACCTAGAATAATATAACTGATCCAATGTCTTAACACTCAAAATAAACATCAAACCACTACCTAACAATTCAATCAACCAAAATAAACTTAAAACTAGCCAAAATTATAAAGGATACTTGGGTTGCCTCCCAAGAAGCTCCTTGTTTAACGTCGTGGCTCGGCTTTGCACCATTATGGATAATTAGACTTCTCCATGAGTTCCATCGCTACTCCTACTATTCCTCCTTTGCCCTTCTTGTACTACCTCCAGTTTCTCAACAAGATGCTCCATTCCATCTCCAAGCCTTTGCATTGATAGGGTTTGTTTTCCACTTTGTAGTTACTTTTCAGAACATCAAACTTTATCTCCCGAATAATATCATCTTGCTCATTGACCTTGGTCAGGACTTGTTCCAGCATATGCTCAATTCTTGTCAGCTTATCAATGATGCAATGCTAGTGTTGTAACCTCAAAAAATTTGACACATTCTCGCTTTTGGGTTTACCTGGGGCTCCCTTCAATGCATTTGTGGATGGTCCGGCCTGTCCTTGGAAGGATTGGTAGATTTGGGCAACTGTAGCTAGCTTGTCCATATGCTCAGTTATCTCATTAAATAGTCGTCTTAGGAACTCCCAACAGGCCCCTCCAAACAATGCGTCAGGATGCCCTTGTTGCTCGCAGGTTAGTGCTCGGTAAAAACTAGTCGCCAATTCATCATCAGTCAGACCATGGTTTTGATTCATTGCCAAGTACTGCTTGTAACGTTTCCAAGCTACTACCGAAGGTTCTCCTGGCACCCTTTTGAAATTGCATATGTTGTTCTGTAGCTTTTGCTTGTTGGACTCTCTATAGAAGTTCATGAGGAAGACTCTCTGTACCTCCCCCCCAGTTAGAACAAACATTAGATGGGAGAATTGACCACCATTCCGCAGCTTCACTCCGAAGAGTCATGGGGAACACCTGAAGAGTCATGGCCTCCTAGGCAGGATGTCTTGTTCCAAGAACCCACCTCAATGTTTGAGTAAAATTTTGCAAATGAATTTGGGGGTCGTCAGACTCTTGCCCACAAAATAGGGCTCAGCGCTGTAAGGTTTCCAAAACAAGTTGTTTGCAATATAGAACTTTTGTTCAGTCATAGTGCCAGCCAACCTGTACGTAAAATCATCTAACAAAAACAAAAGTAAAACGCAGAGACTCTAGAAATCAACACTAGAACTAACTAATAGTGAATTCAAGTCAAAACCTAGCGGTATTTCCCAGAAAAGGCACCATAATTTTTTATGATGTTCACGCTCCAATAAGAAAGCATTCGCTGTCAGTAACTAACTTAATCGAAGGTTAGGGTCGAATCCACAAGGAATACGGGGCTTGACTACAAGAAACCACTACAAATCATTTCAAGCATAAATAACAAAAATCTCTAAATGGAGGGAGGGGGGATGTTTGTGATTCAAAAACAAAGTAAAATAAACACTAAACTATGATACAAGCAAACACTCAATTTTGGAGACAATTTGGGAATTGTGTTCACCATAGTTCGTTGACTCAATTACCCTAGGTAACATAACTACAATTGAAAATTTGCATGCAGGATGGTAATTTAGGTTCTTCCATCCCTCTTGTGAAGATGAAGGTAGAATTTCACCATGGCGCTTGGTCGCGCACCATTGAGTGCCAACTAACCGTTACCAATTGTCCCAGTCAACCTCCCCTTGGTTAAGTTTGTTTGATTAGACGAGAACATATCAATTGAATCCTGTCATCGACTTCCCTTTTCCTATTCATCACTACCTTGGTCGGGCTAGTGATAGTAGGCGGGATTTGGTGTTGGCCACCACCTGACGACAATCATAATAAGGGAAATAGACAATACATGCAAACCCCAATCGTAGAAATGTGATAAACCTAGGTTATTACAAGCTAACTACCCATGATTCTCACAACCCCAAGTTGTGGATGCTTAGCTACTCATGGCTAAGGAAAAACAAGGAAAAATGCACATACAAAACATAAATGAAAGTTTTAGTAAAAACACTTATGAGTGTAGGCACCACAAGTTGCAAACCCAGAAGCTTGATTGATCAATAATGAGTACAAAGCAAGATTTGCAATCCCCAAATTAAATTGTCGAAGAGAGAATAATGAACTAATCTAAACCCTAAAATATTCTTGAGAGAATATTCAAAGGCAAGTCCTATCTTCTAAAATATGGAATCTCCTAATAAAAACTAACTTAATATATTTATAGTGTTTACATACAAATCCTAAAAATAACACAGAAAAGAAATCTAGCAGCTGGTACGTCTTGCAGGTAAGACTCGTAGGGTAATCGATGAGTCGTAGTCGAGGTCTCATATCAGGTTCTTGGCATCTTGGACTCAACTGATACGACCCACTGGTACGAGTCGTTGCTTGGGCTATGACTCATATGCTCCTCTCGTAGTCTAGGCCTTCAATTTTTTAGTTCAACATTTTGACTCTCTGATTCCTGCTGTGAATTCACCTATACGAGTCGTAACCGTAGGGTTGGCCTCTACTTAGTAAATTTTTAATTTTTCGTCTCTATTTCTTGCTACGACACACACTACGACTCGCAGCTTGGGCTATGACTCTTAGGTGAGCTCGTATATCATATGATTCAGCAAAGTCAACAACTTTTCTTCAAAATCATGCCAACCTAACTTTTCTACAAGGACAACACGAAAACACATAAAAACCATAAAAAGTCACATAAAGAACTCACAAAATCCCTTGTTTTAGCCATCAAATGTGTTGTATCTTGACAGCAAATCGGTAATACCAATAATTGTAAGAATTTAAAACTCCTAAAATACAAAAACTTACTCGGGATACAACTGCCTAATATTCAAAAAATCAACTGTATGTTAGAACGTAATGGAAATGTTTGAAGTAGTCTATAACCACAAGGTATGACCCTAACATATTACAAAATAAAAATGTATAATCATAATCGGTCGAGTTCATTTTTACAACTAATTTATTCACTATTGAAAATGTATTGCTTAGTCCAAGATGAACCATGAGCATACCCCAAAATTCTAATGAGAAAATTTATACTACAAATAAAAGAAGAAAGCACGAAGAGTGTATAACTCTAATAAGAAGCATATGACAACAGTTTCAAAATAATAATATTAAATTACATGCCCAAATTAGTCTTCCTACTTCCTCACATATGATTTTAAAAAATTTTAAGAGTTAGGAGCTAGCTATCATTGAGCACCAATCTTTGATGTTGACGCAATAATTACTCTACATATATTGGAAGCATGAAATGACATATGCCTATGAATTATGCTATTACTTATCATCTGACGAAGAACACTTGAATTCTTCCATAGTTACAATATTGGTTGCACTACTTTAATGGTAATTTATACAATACATGCAAAAATAGCTACCTGCTACTTTACTAACTCATTTGTAATTGGAACCAATTAAAAAAATATATGTTAGAATTTGAGCAGTGAGCAACTTCTTCACTGGTAGATTTCATTATTCAGTTTTATTAAAGAAAATTACACCTCCTTTGACCATAATCTTCAAGTTTAGCAATTTCTGTTAGTTTGTAAATGGCCCTTCCGGGATAAACAGTCATCTAAGATTTTCACTTTCTACTACTCGAGCAAAAAATATTAATTTATATTTTACCTTCAGTGTTTTTAAGCACAGATTATTACAATTTGGGTTGCTATTGTGTTATCTCTGAATTTTATTGAACATATACATTGTCACTTCAACATCCAGTAGACTGTCAGCTTATTTGGGGTGATTGGTTTTCTATCATCTGTAGTCGTCTGAAAATTGGTGAATAACATTTCTACACAACACCACTGAGAGATTCTTATTAAGATTTTTGCGTATGGACAATATTCTCAGAGTGACTCATATCCACTGAATCTGAACTCAGTAATTATTTAAAATAGATTTCTGGAAATTATTCTGCAACTTTGGAAGTGTTTTGTATCTCCTCACCCACTTTTACTATTACACCCCTGAATATCTGCACATTTTGTAATCGCAGGAAGTATCTTCATTATTTTGGTCTTTTGGATGATCGAAAAGAAATTTTTTTAAATCTTTTTTAGACTCTTAATCTGCATAACCTCAGCCAATATGAAAGTCCAGTGACACTAACAAGTACAAAAAAAAAAGTGATAGATTACGTGCAAGTTTCTTGGCGTCCCTAGACGTTGTAGATTGCCCGGCAATGGACAAGCCGCTTTCAACTTAGTACATTGTGCGTACAATGTTATTTAACTAGAAAATTCACTATTAAGCTACCTTCATTATTTGAGCGATGAACACCGATAAAGTTAAATTTTGAATGTTCAACTGCCATAGTAAATGGTATAGGAACCTAGAGTTATGCTTACCTGCTTAATTTTTATTAAGACTAACAACTAATCTGTGAAGAATCTAGCATATATCATAACCAATTCTTCGTCAAATTCAATTGGAGTTGATGTTAAGTGATCTGTTTGGAGGAATATGGTCGTCAATATTAATGGTGATCTTAAATAAAGTGGATTCACCATATCCCTATAATTACATTTTCCGCCCTTTACCTTTCTATAACCTTCTCTTGAGGTGCATTTGTTTGTTTTGATACTACTGTCTTATGCCATACTTTTCAAAGCCTTTTCATCTCCTCATTTCGGGTCTTTGATACAATACACCTTATTTTGAAGTCACTGGATTGCACTTTACTGGAGTTTTGCCATGACTTATGACACATGATAGTTCACAATAAATTAAAAAGTGCTCCATAAAATATGCATTTAATAAGTTGAAGTGTGTTGCACTTCCGCAATTGTTATGTTACTCAAATCACAGTCGATCTTTGTTATCTCTTTTCTTTATTAAAGACTATTATTTTACCATAACAATGAAAGACTCATAAATTTAAAAAAATTTGCTTAGAAACTAAAGAGATGTTTTAATCAATCAATTATGTCTTCATTTCTAACTAGCTAGAATTTGCTATATGAATCTGCTATCTTTATTATACTCGAATCAGATCCATTTTTAATTCGATAGTGAACATTTTTAGCCTTATTGCCATCTGTTTAAAAGTTAATTTTTGATTGAGCTCCTCCTTCGATTGTTAAGATAACATGAAGGGAACCATTTTGATGGCCAAGTAAAGTTCAAAAGCAAGATTAACTTTAAAAGGGAGATACAGTTCAAAGTATGTATGTGAATGTAACTATAATTTCACTATTCTTTCTAACCTTTTGGTGAAAAGATTACAAAAGAAGAGTTTTAAAATTTGTGATCTAAAACAAATCTTAGACATTTGTGTAGCTATAAATTATTTTAACAAGCACAAAAAATATTATAAAGTCAAATTCTTTCACACTATAAAAAGGTGGCATTCTTTATTACTGGATATAATTCCACTTCTCCCCTCTCTGGTGTTCAATACAAATCAGTTTTACTTGAATAAATATAACCTCTTTATTTTATTCTTTATAAATTATGTAGGACATTATTGCCTGTCACTTTGAACAAGACAACCAACAACGTATTCTCGTCTAGCAATGAAAGTTAGTCATGTCCATTGCTAAAAGAATAGATTCAGAGCAATGTAGCAACATTATTACTCTAGCACGATATAATTATTAATATAAAAAATTCAGAGTAATATGGTAGTATTGTCACTAGGTAAAAAATATTGTTATTTACTCCTACAATATATTTTCGTGTACAAGTAGATCAACGTTGGGCCCATGCTGAGCACGGGCCTTGACCATTTAGTGTATATATATATATATATATATAAAATCTGATAGGAAAGCTATTTAGGGAAAAGTTAAATTATCATTTTGCTCTTATACTAAATCAGAATGAAAAAATTAATACAAAACGGATCCAATTGTGATACTATTTACCATTCCATAGTCCACACCAAAATAATTCATTAATACCTATTCAACCCAAAATATTTATAGTCCATATCGCCGATTATGTTCAAAAATGTCTCCCATAGGAGATGGTCTTGATATTTTGCCCTTCATAATAAATGTCTTACGAAAATACTTTCATAATAGATGGAGTTTGATTTAACTTAAAATGAAAAAATAACATTTTTATAAGACTATTTTCATGTCGGTGAACATTCTATCTGTCATACCCCTTTACTTAGGCCCAATTTCACTCTCCTCCTTTTTATGTTTTCGTCCCAGCTCAAGTCATTTGTCCTATTATTGATTGATTTATATTCTTTTTTCATGTACTGTTTTTATCAATTATTAATTATTTTTGGTCTCTCTTCATTTATTATTATTATTTTTCTTTTATCCTTTTCTCATTTATAATTTTTGTTCCTTCTTGTTGTAAAGATAATGCAAATTGTCATGTATTGCAATTATATTTTCTCTCAATTATTTTGTCTTTATAACCCCACCAACACGTCTTTATTTGGCTATATATAGCCTTAAGATGTTGAGATAAAATATATAGAAATATTAAGAGATATTGCAGAGAAACATTTTCTTCCTTTCTTCTTCTTGTTCCGCCTCAAATTTATTTTAGATTTATTTTATAACACGTTATCAACACGAAATTTTGCTCATTTAAACTATTTTAAACAGGTAACAAAGGAGGTAAAAATTTCATTTTATTAAATATTTAATTTTTCAAAAGTTAAATTTATTGTTCTTAATATTTTTGGAACAAATTATTTATTATTGGCATTAGATGCTAAACTATATTTAAAATAAATGAGTTTGGCAAACACCATTAAAGATGACAATAAAGCATCCAGTTAAAATCATGCCAAAGCTTTGATATTTCTCCGCCACCATCTTGACAATGGGTTAAAATTACAATATCTTATAATAAAAAATCCCCTAAAATTGTGGAAGAATATAAAAGAATGATACAACCACCTGAAATTGGTCGTCCTCCACAAATATGTTAAAATTGTGGAAGAATTTAAAAAAAATATTCGACCACCTGAAGTTGATCGTCATTCGACAAGCATGTCATGATTGGTTAAATCTAAAATTATTAGATTTCAAAACATAACTGAATATAATTCAGTAATATTCAAAATTATATCACAGTTGAATTTATGCAAAGAAGAAATCACTGAACAAGATAAATATGGAAAAAAAATCATATTTTCCTTAATATTTATTATATATTTGACTATGCAAGACATCATGTGAGCATTATTTACCAATTACCAACTAAAGCGTGTGTTGGTCTTGATTTTGAAAATTTAACATTACTGCAAGATTATATATTTCTTATTATTGTATTTGTTTTATGGAAGTATTATGGAATTCCCTATAATGGTCCTCCAAATGAAAGTTGATTTTTATGTAACTTTCTAAATATTTATTTCTTTAACTGCTAAAATAAATTGGCCTAGTATTTTGACATAAGATGACGTACATGCAAATTTTCTATATCTATCAAATAGGAAAGAGGCAAAGTTGTGGTCAAATAAAACAGTTAAGGATATTTCAATTAAATAATTATATTTCTAAACATTGTTGGCCCATTAATAATATGGATTAATACTCATTGTCTGACTGTCGGTGCATGCCCGTGATTTTTTCCAACAATAAATTTTACATCACTGAATTTCATTAATGAAATCTAAATACTTACTTAATTACTTTTCTCTCTAAAAGAAATGGATATGCATCAAATTTTATTTGGATCAATAATCAATTGTGAAGATATTTGTGTAATTGACAGTGGAACAATTCATGCAATTTTTAAAGACGAGAAATATTTTTCTACTTTACTTAGAAAAAATGCAAATGTTTCTACAATATATGACAGTGCAAAAATAATTGAAGGCTTCGGAAGAGCTACTATATTTATGCCTAAAGGGACAAAATTTATTGTAGAAGACGCGTTGTTCTCTTCTAAATCCCCTAGAAATTTGTTAAGTTTTAAGAATATTCGCAGAAATGGATATCATATCGAGACACTAAATGAAATAAATGTTGAATACCTTGGTATAACCAATAGTGTCTGGGAAAAGAAATATATTTTGAAAAAATTACCAGACTTTATGATCTGGCCCATATTATGCAAAAATTTATGCCAGTAAAGCACATTCAATCATAAATCAGAAGTTTACTGATCAAAAACTTTTTTGCTATGGCATACCTAGTAGGTCATCTTGGATCAATAACGATGAGATGAATTATTGAAAATTTCCCTGGTCACCGCTAAAGAACCTGAAGATTATTGCGAATGATGAATTTTCATGTGTTGCTTGCTATAAAGGAAAATTAATTGTCAGACCATCGACCCTGAAAAACAGCATCAAATCCTCGACATTTTTGGAACATATATACATGGGGACATATGTGGACCGATTCACCCACATAGTGGAGCGTTTAGATATTTTATGGTCCTCATAGATGCATCATCAAGATGCTGTCATGTGTGCTTTTTATCATCCCGCAACCTGGCATTTGCGTGGCTACTGACACAAATAATAAGATTAAGGGCGCAATTTTCAGATTATCCAATTAAAACTATTCGTCAAGATAATGCTTGTGAATTTACATCCCAAACTTTTGATAATTACTGCATATCAATTGGGACAAAAATTGAATATCCGGTAGCTCATGTTCATACTAAAAATAGCCTTGTTGAGTCATTTATTATGCGCCAACAATTGATAGCAAGACCTTTGCTTTTAAAATCCAAATTATCTGCTATCGTGCAGGGTCGTGCTATCTTACATGCAGCAGCACTTGTACGTCTAAGATCGACTAGTTATAATAAATATTCTTCGTCACAATTAGAATTTGGTCATGAACCAAATATAGCCCATCTACGAATTTTTGGTTGTGCGGCATACATGCCTGTAGCACCACTGCAATGTACTAAGATGGGCCCTCAACGAAGGTTAGGTATATATGTTGGGTTTGACTCACCCTCTATAATTCGATACCTTGAACTGTTGACAGCAGATTTATTTACTGCCAGATTTGCAGATTGTCGGTTTGATAATATAATTTTCTCACAGTTAGGGGGAGAGAAAAAGGGACCTTAAAAAGAATTTAAAGAAATTGCATGGAAAGTTTCATCACTATCTCATTTTTATCTGCAAACATGCATCTGTGAACAGGAAGTCCAGAAGATCATCCACTAGCAAACAATAGCAAATCAAATGCCAGATGCATTTACTGATTTGAAACGGATAACTAATTCACATACCCCTGCAGTGAATGTGCCTATCCGGATTGATGTCCTAAAGGGACCATCTGCTAGTATCACAGCTTCTGAATCCCAAACACGCCTGAAGCGTGGTAGACCATTGGCTTCAAAGGATAAAAATCCTTGAAAAAGAAACATAAAGAATAATAAAGATGATAATACAAAAGAACCTCCTGAAGAAGGTCAAGACATGAGAAATCCTGATATTCTTGAATAAATCAGTGAACTCGAGACTCAAGTGAATGAGAACTTCCTATAAGTTCTACTAGTGATGAGATATATTTTTATCGATCGAAAGTTACAGTAGATAATGTTTTTGCATATAATGTTGCACTTAACCACATGCAAGAGAGTGAGGACATTGAGCCTAAATCCGTCGAAGAATGTTGACGTAGAGATGATTGGCCTAAATGGAAAAAAACAATTCAATCTAATTCACTCTCTAAACATGAGGTATTTGGACCTGTAGTCCAAACACCTGATAGTGTAAAATCAATTGGCTATAAATAGGTTTTGGTGCGAAACCAAATAAGAGAAATGAAATTGTAAGATATAAAGCACGCCTTGTTGCACAAGGCTTCTCTCAAAGACCTGGTATCAACTATGAAGAAACATATTCACTTGTTATGCATGGAATAATTTTTCGATATCTCATTAGTTTAGCTGTACATGAAAATCTTGAAACATATCAAATGGATGTAGTTACAGCTTACGTATGTGGTTCACTTGACAGTGAAACTTACATGAAAATTCCAGAAGGATTTAAATTTCCTGAAGCATGTAATAAGTCTCGAGAAATATTCTCAGTCAAACTGCAAAGATCATTATATGGTTTAAAACAATCAGGGAGTATGTGGTACAATCGCCTTAGTGAGTACTTGATAAATAAAGGATATATAAATGATATCATTTTTCCATGTGTTTTCATTAAGAAATCAAGATCAGAGTTTGTAATACTAATTATTTATGTTGATGATATAAATCTCATTGGAACTCCTGAAGTGATCCAAAAGACAATTGAATATTTAAAGAAAAAATTTGAGATGAAAGATCTCGGGAAGACAAAACTTTATCTGGGTCTGTAAATTGAACATTTAGCAAATGAAATTTTTGTTCATCAATCTTTCTATACTGAGAAAATTTTTAAAAAATTTATATGGATAAAGCACATTCGTTAAGTACTCCAATAGTTGTTAGATCGCTTGAAGCAAATAAAGATTCATTTCGTCCTCCAAAAGAGGATGAAGAACTTCTTAGTCCTGAAGTACCATATCTTAGTGCTATTGGAGCACTTATGTATCTTGCTAACTCTACTTGACCTTATATAATATTTTCTGTTAATTTGCTAGCAAGATATAGTTCTTCCCCAACACGAAGGCATTGGAACAGTATCAAGCGTATTTTGCGATACGTAAAAGGAACAATTGATATTGGTTTGTTTTATACTAACGAAGGTTGTGCAAACCTTGTTGGTTATGTAGATGCAGGCTATTTATCAAATTCATGCAAAGCACGATCTCAAATAGGCTATCTGTTTACATACGGAGGAACTGCTATATCATGGCGATCTACAAAGCAGTCCGTCGTTACTACTTCTTCAGATCATGCTGAAATAATAAGAATTCATGTAAAGCAAGTAGAGAGTGTATATGGTTCAGATCGATAATACATTCCATCCAAGAGAAGTGTGGACTGAAAAATGACGTTAATGTACCCACGGTCATATTTGAAGACAACATCGCGTGTATAGCTCAGTTGAAAGGTGGCTTCATAAAGGGAGACATTGTTAGACCCCGCAACTATTTAATTAAGGATAACTATTCAATTGGAAAATTTTGTTATGGACGTCGGAAAATTTTAACTTAAGTATATTTCCGGTATTTGGTTAGAGCATTAAGTGAATATGGTGGGTATAATCAATTTGGAGTC
>JAOTQR010047952.1:0-14828 GCA_025774065.1 Solanum ossicruentum
TGTGGTAATGTCTCTATGTAATTGGAATACTCTCGACCCATTCTCTTTATCAAATCTTTCTCTCAGTTCATTCCAAATAGTATGCGCATCTGAAGCATATGCCACACAACTCACTAAATTGCTACTTACTGAGTTCATTATCCAAGACAACACAATTGCATTCACCTTTTCTCAGAGATCGTGAAGCGAAGCATCAAATTCATTCTTTGCATGTCTACCGTCAATGAATCCTATTTTGCTTTTACCTATCAATGCGATTTTCATGGACCTACTCCACAAAACATAGTTCTCCGGTCCAGTAAGTTGAAAGGAGATTAAGGAACCACCTGGTGTATCACACGGTTGCAGAAATAATAGATGATTGGAGTCAATCGTTGTTCCAACTCTCATAGTCCTTCTCTCAGTCGCAGCTTCTTGAACTTCTGTCACCATTGATGGTTCGCCCATCTTCAAATCGTCTTTGCCCTAGGTTTCAGAAATACGGCTCTAAGCAATCCGGCTGCGTAATCAACCAAGGCTCTGATACCATGTAAAGAATTATCAACCAAATAGAGAAGAAGAATCTAAGGGAAAACTGAGGAAGTGTGTATTATTGAGGAAGAACTCCAATAATGGGAGTTTTATGTATTATTAAGGAAGAGCTCCAATAATGGGAGCTTTATGTATTATGAATGAAGAGCTTCAATAATGGGAGAATCTAATGCTTCCTTCTGTTGTGTCTTACAAAGGAGACGAAAAAAAAAGGATGGTGGGAGAAATTGGGGAATACCCCATATTTATACTCCCTTCTAATCAACTAATCAAATTAGGATTAGGCTTCTAATCAACTAATCCAATTAGAATTAGGCTTCTAATCAATTAATCCAATTAAGATTAGGCTTCTAATCAACTAATCCAACTAATTAATTTACTAACCTTTTTAACCTACATCATCAACTATTTACTACTTCTCAACCAATTATTCTATTAATTATTCACTATCCTCAACAAAAAATAATGGCATAAGTGATTCTTTTTCTTTAACAACAATGACATATTTGAATCAAACTTTTAACGAATGATATAAACGAATCTTTTATTAAAATTTAATGACCTCTATCAATTTGTGTCGAGAACATTCCAAAAATTTACCAGTTCCACGAAAAGTAAATATTCTGAAATGATATGAGTAGTACATCCTTGAAAAATCGTGATGGTAACTTCTTATTAACTGGATTCATAATCATGAAATTTGTATCAATCACTTTCTGCTTTTTCGTAAATAATTTAAAAAATTGTATGCAACATACTTTATGTTTTTATTGAAATATAAAATTATTAACTTTATTGTTACAAAATAACTTAAAATGTTCCTTCAACTTTGTATGTAAATTCATTTCCATAATTAGATGTCAATAATATGCTATGAATTATATATCATGCAGAAGCCTTTGGGGTGTCCTAGTAATTTGGGCTTGGATTGTCATATTGGAGGTTTTAAGTTCGAAATTTCTTATCAGCGAAAGCAAGGGGTTTACTTTCTGGATCAAACTCGTTGCACCGAGCTTGTATAATGCAAGTTATTTCTCCTGTATGATTTGCGAGCTATTGCATAGAACCGAAAATTTTATCTTATGCACACCAATAGCAGCCGCGAATTTTCCTTATCATTAAAAAAAACACAATTATATTTCATGGGAAAAAAATATGAGTAGTATTTGTTTAATACTCTTTTTGATGTAGCTCATCATTCATCGATCACATATGTTCCATCCTAAATAGCATATAGCAAAGTCAATATTTGAATACCTGATTATCTTTTAATTTTTTTGACTTTCATTATGTGGGCATAGAATATTTGTTTTCTATAAATACCTTATCATCGTTTTGGTTTGCTTTTTTAAATATAAATTATTTAAATATACATTTCACATCACAAAATTATATGTAAATATCGAGATGCATACGTCGATATTAAAATTTTGTAGAACTCTACAAGAGTTTTATTTTTATTGGGTTTCTTGGTTGTTACTCTACTCTAAATCCTAACTTATGTATACATAAAGGGTATTATATTCCGTTGAAGAGACATCTTAAAAAATTTCATAAACTCTTGAGATATTCATATCGAAATCAAAATATACGAGACTCTTCTTAATAATTAAATACTTCAAGAAGATCAAACTCTTATTGCATATGTCATTTGTGTAGTATAAGGATTTTTGCGCCAGAAAACATAATTAAATTATTTTGATAAACTCATTATTATGTAACCATCCATAAAATCTCACCATAAAAATACGCGCGTAAAAAAAAGGTTATGTTCCTAGAGAAAAATTTGTAAATAGAGTTGTCACCGCTTAATTTACAAAAATAACAATGAAATTTTGCTATATTTCATCATGTAAGTGCACTTCAATTTTGAAATATAATCGTGCGTATATGTGTATATATATATATATATATATATATACACATGTATGAGTGACTAAATATATATGTATGTGTTTTCAAAGCATAATAGGATAATATAAATGAACAGTGATGGGTAGGACTATAAAGTTACATAATTTCACTACGTTATCCCTTTTTTTTCGATTTTCCATCCGATGTTCAGTACTCACATTGGAGCCTGATTAAATTCAAATTCACGTTGAAAAGTTTCACATTGAGAGTAAAGCACTCCCTAGTAAAGACAACTACGTACCCAAGGGGGTTCGAACCCGAGACCTCTGATTTCACTGCGCTATCTAATTTTAAAGATATCATTATAAAAATAAGGGAAAAGAGTATAAATACTCCTAAACAATTTGAACTGGAGCAGAAATATCATTTCATTATGTTTTGGCTCAAAATCACCTCTCAATTATATTTTTAGTTCCAAAATACTCCTCCATTAAATTTTTGGCTCAAAAATACTTCTCGTCCTAACAAAAATGGAAAAAGACCAAAAAGACCCCTTAGCTATGGAAAATGGAGCAAAAATACTCTTCATTAGTTTTCGGCTAAATAATACTCATCCGTTAAAAGTCTAAAGTTATTATGTAAAACATCCCTCTCACATTAAAAATTCAACTCCAACTCATCTTCAAATCAATTTTTGTCAGACATTGAGCGGTCTAGATTCTTACTATATTAAAAAAAAAAACTTTCTTTTATAGTTGCAACTGAATTAATTCTTGATAATAATAACTTAAATTAATTGTATTATATTACTAACATAAGCACAATAATTTTTATACAAGCTTCGTAGGTTTTGAAATTTAAAGATTGGATCCTATTGAATTCGAGAAACTGATTGAAGGAAGAGACAACAATTATAACGAGGATGAATCTATTTTATCATTTAGAGATCGACTTTTTGAGACATTTGCAAGTGAAATGACTGTCCCTTTTGATATAAAAAAGCTATCTCAGAGCTAATATTCGAAAAGAAATCTCTTAGGTCCCTAAATGGGGTTTCATGTAGTCTAATCATGTGACGTTTTTGTTTTACATAGCATGCTCATTTCTATTAGAAAGAGTTTATTTTTTTGGTAAAACTTTAAAGGCGGGGTATTTTTGAACCAAAATCAAACCAAGGGTCATTTTTGCTTTATTTCTGATAGTTCGGATGTATTTTTTAACTCTTTTTTGTTTTTATTAGAGAGGGGGGTATTTTTGAGCCAAAAATTTAATTGAGAGATATGTTTGAGCCAAAGCGTAATGGAGGAATATTTCTGCTTTATTTCAAATAGTTTAGAGATTTTTTTTTACCTTTTTCTCTAAAAATAAAATATGAAAAATAAAATTTCTAGTTTGAATAATTTTTCCATGATGAAATAGCTAGAAATTTTGGAGAGACTTGAATCCAGTAAGATCTGAGCTGTCTGCTTTAGGAGTTAAAGAAGCCATAATTATTTCACCATACCCCTATATATATGTGTAGAAAAATATTCATTTTTTCTTTTAATCTTTTAGTGCTCAAAATTCTTTCAGCTCATTAATTTGAATTTATATATACTATAAATATAATAATTTAATTTGAATTTATATACTCTATAAATATAATAATTTAATTTGAATTTATAAGTTAAAGAAGACTTCAGAGATTTGATTTAAATTCTTTTTATTTAACTCGAGATTTTTGTTAAACTTGAAAAATCTAAACCATCTCACTGCTAGATCATTCTATGACACATAAACGTACAAATTTAAAAAAATTATTTCATTTGATTTATTTTACTTGTCTGGCTCATTTTTATCAAGTCGTTCATTGGGAAAATATTAACTTCAAAGATAATTTAATTTAACAATTTTTTATGTATTCTTAATATATATTTTCATTAATCTTTTATCCACATTTTTTATTAGAATAATAAACATAAAGGAAAAGACTAAAAAAAGGATAATTTAGTATAATTTAATTTTCTAAAAATGATTAAGTATTTTGAATCAATTATTCTTAATAACCCATCATAAGTAAAACGAAATGAAGAAGTATATTGGGTGCTGAGATGAATATAATCCTTCCATCTTTAATGATATTTTGAGTTTTAATTTTTTATCTATCTATCTATCTATCTATCTATCTATTTATCTATCTATCTATCTATATATAAGTCTTATCTGGAAGGACGAAAATTATTTACACTCTTTAACTTTATTTTAAAAATAAACTCCTCACTCAACTATGTCCGTTTGTCCTAATTAAATATATATATATATAAGTCTTATCTGGAAGGACGAAAATTATTTACACTCTTTAACTTTATTTTAAAAATAAACTCCTCACTCAACTATGTCCGTTTGTCCTAATTAAATGCTTATTTCACCCTATTTAGAATACTCTCTCCTTAAATGTGTGAAATCATTTTATTACACGATTTATCCTTCAATTGTTTTGGTCTTTTATTTTTCTCCTTAGCAATCGAACTTATGTTTTAATGGTATAGAGCGTAATTTTTATGATAGTATAATGTTAAAATATAAATTTATATCATGAACAAAAATATTTATCTTGACAGATAAAACTTAAAAATGAGCATAAAATAAGAATAAAAGTGAAAATGATTCATTTCGAACTAGTCAAAATTCCAATACAAGTATCGAACATCGAACATCGAACCAAAAATCCAAAAGAAAAGAAGAATGAACTCCCTTTGTTCCTTTTTTGTTATCATAATTTCCTTTATGTGAGTCGAACAATATGCACATTGACTTACATTATAAGATGTATTTTTTTAATCATATTAATAGGAAGAAAATTGTAACATTACTCTTTCCATTTAAAATGAATGATCACTTTCCTTTTTAGTCTGTGTAAAAAAGAATGATTCATCTTTTTTTATGACAAACTTTAATTTTTACTTCCCACAAGATTAAATAATATTTTTGTACATTTGAGATAATTTTAATTTATAATCACAAGATTTAAAAACTTTTTTTTATCGTCTTAAACTTTGTGCTAAGTTAAATTAGACAATTCTTTTCGAAATGGAGAAAATAATACTCCATTTGTCCCATTTTAATTGAATTTGTGAGACATATATTAAGAAAAATATTCAAAGAAAAAATTTTCACCATACTTTCCATTATTGTCTTTTGTAAAATCATAAATATGTAGTTTAATTTATTTTCTAGACAAAAATATAAAACTTCAATAAATAAAAATACAAATATGGAAATAGTTTAAAATAAACATTCATTTTGAACTTTAAACAATTTAAATATTTTAAAACATTGAAAAAATCCTAAATAATTAATTTAGGATGGAGAGAGTACTTTTTACATAACTTTTTATTTTTTTTCATATTTTAAAATATCAAATTAATCTAATCTGATCTAATCTAATCATAATATGACAACTATAAAGAAACGGAGAGAAGTGTAATATTGTGGTCTCTTGCCAACCGCCCCTTCCTCCTCTTCCCCTCTCTTCAACAACAACATTAACACCTCTATAGCATGCCATAAATGCTATTTCATCCTCTCTATACCCTTTGCATTAATTCATTTCTCTTCTCTCCAACCTTTTCCCTTTCACCTTTTCACACACTTTAATTATTTCTCTTTCTTCTCTTTCATCCTTAGCCTCAAAAACCAATTCTTCTTAAATTCTAGTCACAAGAAAAGTGTTCAATTTCAACCTAGCTAAACAAATCATCAAAAATATATCAACATGTTCATCACTCGTTTTCCAGTAACCTTTATGCCTCAAAACAAGATTTAAACAATTTTCTCAAAAACCCTAATACTTCACTTGTGTTCTTGCTTCTCTCACAAGGCTTCTCAACAACTCATGTAAGTCAAACTTCTTGAATTTCTAAATTTTGGTCCCTGGTAAGTGTTGCAGTAGTAATCGTCTATGTTGTTTGAATTTTTCAAATATGTTGTTTAATCTTTGAAAAAACATATATACTTTGGAGAATCCGCCACAAATGTAATATCAGTTTTTCAGAGTTCGAGCAAAATAGGCAGTAGTTAGTAAATTGAATTCACTTTTATTCTTTTTTTTTTTGACTTACCACTTTTTTATTTTTCTTTTTTTTCCGTCATATTTTTGCAGAAATAGAAATGCCAGTGAAGTTGGACTCTGCTCAGAGTACCTAAGTTTTGGAAAAAAAAAACAAATAGTGAAAAATATTTGAGTTCACACTATGTCAACTCTGTCTTTGTCATTTGCTAAAAAAAATTTAAAAAAAACAAATTTCAGTCTTTTTCTTTTGTTTGACTTCCAAAAACCAAGACAAATATTTTTCATGTATTTTTTTTTAATTTTTCCCCTTAGAGATTCTATAAAAACTCTATGCCCTAACAAAATACCGACTTATATAGTAAGAAAGGAGGGAGAAATTTTTTTCATGGCTTGAAGGGCTTATGTCATATATACAGTATAAATATATATAAATTGTTATAAGTAGTGAAAATTCCACCGCCATGAAGTTTCCGGTAGGCCGTGAAGTTCATTGTATCTAAGAGGTAGCAGGTATTCAGTAAAAATAAGTTGTAATTTTAACACATAAGATGCTACTTCAATTTTCATTGTTGAGAAATAAAAGAGATCTGTTCGTTCTTATCTCTCATCGGTTTTTGAGATTTATTTGGATCTTGAGTTATTAGGTGCTAGTAAAGACCATTCAAGTTGAATTATTACTTATTTTTTAATTATTTGTGCTTCTTGACATCGTTTTATGTTCTTAATCATGTCAGAATTATATGCATGTAGATGAAATAAATAAAAGAAATGAATTTTTATATGTAAATCAAGTACTATTAAAACGATTCATATTCGATTCATCCTTTGATTTTTTTTTTTAAAAACTTCATTTCTTGAGATTTATTACTCCTTAGGATCTACTCTATTATTTTTTTGTTTGGGTTGAAATGAATTTCCTTATTTATTTCTAAAAAATATTTCTTTTGTATTTTGGGACAGATTAGAAGTCATTAATTAGGTTTGCAAGAAGGAAAAAAAGTTCCTTGAGATGTTTCAACACAACATGTTCGATAGCCACAATTTTTTGCTTGATATGACCCGTAAAACACCCGAAAATGAGCTTGATTTAATTCGAGATGATGAATTTGAGACCAAATCGGGTACTGATATCATGGAAGCGCCATCAGGAGACGATCAAGATCCTAATAAACGTCCCAAGAAGAAGCAATACCATCGACACACTCAGCATCAAATCCAAGAATTAGAGTCGTAAGTATTCATTTATCCTATTTTGATGCATATATACTTTGATTAAAAATGATTTTCAGATGTTACTGTTGTCGTTGTAATTTAGTACTCAAAATTAATCATTTGACAGGTTTTTTAAAGAATGTCCACATCCTGACGATAAACAAAGAAAAGACTTGGGGAAAAGATTAGGGTTAGAGCCTTTGCAAGTGAAGTTTTGGTTCCAAAACAAACGTACTCAAATGAAGGTAATCGTTAAAAGTCTCATTTTATGTAATGATCTATCTGACGTGGTCGTGTTGTTTCTTTTTCTTTTTTCCTTTTATTATTTAAAGAAGAAATGTTTTTTATCCTCAATCCAATTCATTTTGTTATATTTTACCCTACACACACACTCTTTTTTCTCTACAATATTGTAGATTTAACTTTCAAATTGCGAATGTGTGATATTATTTATATGCAGAATGATAAAATCTATTATATTCATCAAATAAAATTAAAATTAATACGTTATGTTATGAAATGATATGTAACCAACCATCTAAATAAGCTGTATTATTTTCCTTATTTTTGGTGGATAACGTTTTTAATTTTTAGATTAGCTTTAAATGTCTATATTCAATGCAATACATTGAATATGAGATTGATTTTTGCACATAATTCAGATTCAATGGCATTAATTGTATTCTTTTTAATTAAATTTTTGCAGTCTCAGCATGAAAGACATGAAAACACACAATTGAGAAATGAGAATGACAAACTTCGTGCCGAAAATATAAGGTATAAAGAAGCACTTTCCACTGCAACATGTCCTAATTGTGGGGGGCCAGCTGCCATAGGTGAAATGTCATTTGATGAGCAACACTTGAGGATTGAAAATGCTCGTCTAAGAGAAGAGGTAATATTAATAATCAAATTTCAGTTCTTTTAAACAGTGAAAATTTCAAAATTCAAAATTTAAATTTAGAGTTGGTAAATCATATTCTAAAAAAATAGCTTTTCTTACAATTTTATAATAAGGGAGACAAATAAGATAGTTAAGTCAATTTTGAGTTGGTCAAACCATCATTAAACGAGCTAATTATTATCCACTCCATCCAAAATTTATTTGACTAAAAAGTATAATTGAATTTTTAAGATTACACTATTTTTAATTTAGTTTGTTTGTATACTTTGTAGAGTCACTTCTGATTTATTCATGAAACTGGTCATACTTCAATCCGATTCGATTAACCCTAGCTACTTGGTTAGGTTGGGGCCATTGATGTGTTTAAAATAATAGGTTGATTTGCTAGATCAAATAATATAATATTACTATACAAGTTTCAACTTAGGTTGATTTAGAAGCATACAAATATTACTTTACAGGTTTAAGACCACAGCTTGAAAGTGTTCTAGCATATAAATGTACATATATAAGACTTCAAATTTCAAAAAATAAAATTTTATATCTAGTCAAATAAGTTCACATAGTTTTTTTTTTTCAAAAAAGGAGCAATACATATATATAGTCCAAATTAGACTTGCTAGATTGAGGTCTATATATCATTACTAATTTTTCATGTTTCTCTACCTCCTCAAGATAAGATCTGCATACACATTATTATTGACGGAACCAGGTAGGATTAACTCAATAAGAAAATATAAAACTAGCTATGCAATTTATTGTTAATTCCTAACCAATCAATTAATGCTCTCAATGAACTATATATTTTTACACCAACATGGGTTTGTAATGCACTGGTAGAAGTGTTTCACCCTTAATTAGAGGTATCGGGTTCAAGCCTTGGGAATATAAAAAATTCTGTTGGGAGCGCCACCTCCAAAATGGGCCCTGCAGTGCGCGATCCGGATTTAGTTGGGGCTCCAGGGGCTCCGGACATCGAGTGGGAAATCAAAAAAAAAAAACTAAATATTTTTACAATTCCTCAATAATCCGTAGCTAAATTGAATTAACAAGTGATTATTTAAATTTGTCTAGCTATATAATTTTATATATCCATCGATAATTCATTATTTTCTAGTAATGCGAGGGGGTGCAAATGAACTATGTACCTTCGACTAGATTATTACACTGTATATACATAATTAAAATTATTTTTATTTCTACATAGAGATGCACGTTGACAAAAATACTGGTTCCATCTTTTTGTTGTTTGTAGATTGACAGGATATCTGGAATTGCAGCAAAATATGTTGGAAAACCCATGCTTAATTATCCCCAACTTCCTTCCTTTGGACCACCCAATCGTTCATCACTTGAAATTGGCATAGCTGCAGCCAATCTTGGTCATCCATTAGGAGAAATGTACACTAATACAAGTGCTGGTGACCTTCTTAGATCAATTTCAGGTCCTACTGATGCTGATAAGCCAATTATCATTGAATTAGCTGTTGCAGCAATGGAGGAATTAATTCGATTGGCTCAAACCGGAGAGCCCTTGTGGATCGAAAAAAATAATTCTACTGATGTCGCGTTAAGCGAGGAGGAATATGCTAGAACATTTCCTCGAGGGATTGGACCAAAGTCACTGGGTTTAAAGTCGGAAGCTTCACGAGAATCGGCCGTCGTCATTATGAATTATGTGAATTTAGTCGAAATTTTGATGGATGTGGTACGTACAGTGTAGTTGTATTTGACGCAAATAATTTTTCTGTTCTAGTTTTAATATCAATTGTCTCGTTTAATCATAAAATTTATATATTTGAAAATTGCAGAACCAATGGACAAGCTTTTTCACAGGCATAGTGTCGAAAGCGACGATTTTGGAAGTCTTGTCGACTGGTGTTGCAGGGAATTACAATGGAGCGTTGCAAGTGGTATGATTTCTTTTCTTGATCGCTAGGCGGAGAGTTTATGAAACACAAATGTTATTCACTTTTCTGAGTGAATTTCGTGAGATTAATATGTTTTTCTCACTTTTGTATAAGTAATGACAATCCATGTGCTTGAATTTTTGGAGGAATGGGCATGAGGAATCAAGCTAGACCCATACCACCTAGGTACTACCTATGGTGATGGCAAGTTATAAAAAATAAAAAATGATATTAGGTTATTGTATTTTTCTTTTGATATATTTTTTATTTGTTATCTAATTTATTGTTTTTTTAATTAATTTTTGCATGACCCTTTATTATTTGAATCATAAGGTTATGTAATTTTATTTCACTTTTAGATGACAGCTGAGTTTCAAGTCCCCTCCCCCCTTGTTCCGACTCGCGAAAATTATTTCGTGAGGTATTGTAAGCAACATGGTGATGGAACTTGGGCAGTAGTTGATGTTTCCTTGGACAATTTGAGGTCTAGTTCAGTGTCACGTTGTAGAAGAAGGCCATCTGGTTGCTTAATTCAAGAATTGCCCAATGGATACTCCAAGGTAAAAATAGTTTCACAATATATAGTAATTTTAGTTGATTTATCAGTGATAGTACATTTGTTTTGTTTATTTATCGTCTAGGTTACGTGGATTGAACATGTTGAAGTGGACGATAGAGCTGTCCACAGCATCTATAGACCTCTTGTGGATTCAGGTCTGGCATTTGGGGCAAAAAGATGGGTGGCAACATTAGAAAGACAATGTGAACGACTAGCAAGTGTAATGGCCAGTAACATCCCAGCAGGAGATGGTAAGTTGAAAGAAATGAATGCACATTTTCTCAAATTTGTGTTCGATCAAATTCTGCCACATAAACTAAAACAGAGGGAGTATCGATATGATCTGAAAGGAGAATCTCGAGTCGTTAAGTTGATTGGCTTGTTTGTGAGATTTGATTCCCTTACCCCCAATTCCAACTCGAGATGGTAAGTTGAAAGAAATGAATGCATGTTTTTTGAAATTTGTGTCCAATTAAATTTTGCCACGTAAATTAGAACAGAAGGAATATCGATAAGATCTGCAAGGGGAATCTCAAGTAGTTAAGTTGATTGGCTAGCTGAACTTTAACCTTTGTTTAATTGTGAGATTCAATTCCTGTACCCTCAAATTCCTTTTTCTTAAAAAAAGATAATATACAAACTTACATAAAATAAGTTTTTTTTTTTTGACTTATTCTTCAATTGGCATACTAAAGATATATAGTGGTGCGTCTGTATATTCCAAAGACGTAATAATACTTAATGTTTTAATGTAGTTATTACAAGTCCAGAAGGAAGAAAAAGTATGTTAAAACTTGCTGAGAGGATGGTGATGAGTTTTTGTGCTGGAGTTGGTGCATCAACTGCCCATACATGGACAACATTATCTGGAAGTGGTGCTGATGATGTTAGAGTCATGACTAGAAAAAGCATTGATGATCCAGGCAGGCCTCCTGGTATTGTGCTAAGTGCAGCTACTTCATTTTGGATGCCAGTTACAACAAAGAGAGTCTTTGACTTCCTCAGGGACGAAAATTCTAGAAATGAGGTATTTTTCGCGTAAAATTTGATGTCATGTTCAATATATAGTATAACATAACGTGAAAGATTGGTTTCGAGGAGTCATATTATTATGAAATGTTGTTACAGAGGTCCAATTATTATAGAGAGGTTTGAGTGAACTTTACTTATCATATGAGGTAACTTTTTTGTCATACAAGTTGCTTTCACATATAACAATAGTACATAACATGAAAAATTGATTTCGAAGAGTCCTTGTTGTTATGAAATGTTGTTGTAGAGGTCTAACTATACTTTACTTATCATGTGAGGTAATTTTTTTGCATACATTTAATTTGCTTTCACGTATAATATTTAGTATAACATAATCTGAAAAATTGGTTTTGAAGGGTCGTCATTGTTGTTATGAAATGTTGTTATAGAGGCCTGACTATTATTATTATTATTATTACTATTATTATTATTATTATTATTATTATTATTATTATTATTATTATTATAGAGAGGTCTGACTATACTTTACTTCTCATGTTGGATTTAGGTTAAATTAATGTTTTGAAATTACGCTTTAGATATATGAAACTTATATGAAAAAATTACATTTTGTTATATTAATATGATGAAAAAAATACATCCATCTATAAATAATGTTAGTCAAAATTCAAATAGATTGAACTCAAAATATGAAAAGTAACAATATTTAGGGCATAAAAAGTTAGTTATTTTAGAGAAACGGAAAGTAACAACTATTTTAGGACAGATAAAATTAGTTATTTTAAGTTAATATAAACATGTTTATTTTATTTATAATTAAGTTTTATAATATGATTATCCATACAATGTGTGCAGTGGGATATTCTTTCAAATGGTGGGCTAGTTCAAGAAATGGCACATATTGCAAATGGTCGTGATTCTGGCAACAGTGTCTCACTACTGAGAGTTAATGTAAGTTGGCTATTTCATAACGGATTCTTTAAATTTTATGTTATTTTTAAAGAATTCAACATACTGATTACATTGATTCTTTGAAGAATGCGAGCATCATAGGCACTAAAAGTTGAGAATTTGCATGTTAGTACATTCTTATGAAATTGTCCCCCTTTATTGGTATGCACAGACTTATCATCTATCTGAATACATGAAATATTATCACATTTATAATGGATCCTTGAAATTTATACTATTCTTAGGGGGTTTCAACACACTGAATACATTTTGAAAGAATTTGAGCTTCGTAGGCATTAATAGTCGAGAATTTGCATGTTACATTCATATGAAATTGCACTCTTTTTTTTGAGTTCTCTCCGAATACATGAAATATTATCACATTCATAACTGATCCTTTAAATTTATACTATTTTTAAAGGATTCAATACACTAACTACATCTTTAAAGAATTCAAGCATCATAGGCACCAATAGTTGAGGATTTGCATGTTAGTACATTCATATGATTGCTCCTCTTTTTCTGGTACGGACTTATAACCTCTTTGAATACATGTAAATCAAGAAAAATGGGTACAACGTAAGAAAAAATATATGTTACGTTGATACTAATTATGTTGCAAAAATAGTAGCACAAGAAAAACAAATATAATCTTTGAATACATCTTATTTTTTATTAATCCAACATGCATCTAATAATATTTTTTTAAAAAAGGAATGTAGATACTAATAGTTGAGATTATTCATGTCCAATATTTTCTAAAAATATTTAATTTTATCGTAGATTTATATGATAATAATAAATATAAAAGAACTTGTATGTTAACTTACATTTAATTTGCCTAAATAAAACACTACTAACTATAAATTCATATCGTCAATCACAACTGCTGTAAACAAAATTGTGAATTTCCTTTTGTAGAGTGGAAATTCAAGCCAAAATAATATGTTGATACTCCAAGAGAGCTGCCTAGACTCCACAGGCTCCTATGTTATTTACGCACCCGTCGATATTGCTGCAATGAATGTGGTGTTAAGTGGTGGTGATCCAGACTATGTAGCTCTTTTGCCTTCGGGTTTTGCAATACTCCCCGATGGCTCTAGTAATGCTGAGAATAGTAATACTCCGAGTGGTTCGTTATTGACGGTTGCATTTCAAATACTAGTTGATTCTGTCCCAACAGCAAAGCTTTCTCTTGGATCAGTTGCAACTGTCAATAGTCTAATCAAGTGTACTGTTGAAAGGATCAAAGCTTCCATGCCATGTCAAAATGCCTAGCCAAAATCTAAGGTTAGACATTCCGCCATCTATTTCAATTTATTTGATATATATTTTCCTTTTAGTAAGTATATTTTGCAAAAAAATGGCGTAGCCTGTTTTTATCTAACTTTTTTTTTGGTTATTAGGAGTAAAAAGAAAAAAAGAAGGATGAGTTTACATAAATCTGTAGTTATGGCGAAAATGAAGAAGTCAACAACGCATCTCAAATCATTAGGTTCGGATATTGACTTTAATTATTATTTTGATGTAAACAAATTCCTTCTTCTATTTCTTTGAATTCCTATTAGTTTAATCAGGTTTTTTTTTGTTATTGTTTTTTGTTTCACTTTTACTTTGTGGAGAAGGTCTTTTCTCCAACAACTAACTTTTGTGAAGAATTATGAAATATCAAAAGTTTCTAGAAGTCATAAGAGAGTTTCTATCAAGTAAATATTTTCAATTATAATATTTGTGAATTTGTTTTTGTCTATTCAATATTATTTGGACGGACGATTATTTATGTTAATAATTATATTTTTTAGTTAAATATATATTTAAAAAAATTAAAAAATATGTATTATGTTGTATTCAAAATATTATATA
>JAOTQR010048002.1:0-14823 GCA_025774065.1 Solanum ossicruentum
AAAACTAGAATAAACTCCTACACATGCAAGCCAAAACTATAAATATACAAGGTCAATATCTAAATACAAAAGATGATCAAAAGAACAAAAGGAAACTGTAGAATATCCCAAAGTTGCTAATGCTTACCAAAGTCTCCTGAAGTGTCTACAAGCTCCTAAATCAATGGCCACGGCTTGTACATGGACTTACACCACGAGCAGATGCAGAAAATAGGGTGAGTATCGGTGAAAGGTACCCAGTAGGCATAATCGACCGATTGAGTGAAATGCAGTAAATATGGAAAAATCAAATCAATAAAAAATGTTGTAGTGCTGACAAGCTAAATGTCGCTAAAAGTAAGTATACTTGTATAACCCAAAATCCCAAATAACGAACTTAGGCAATCTGCAATGGTCCTAGGTGATAGAACCCAAAGGAGAAGTGTTAACTATGTTTGCGGCATCGGAGAACCTAACTGGGCAGGACTAAGCAGTGTACCACAGAACCAACGGACCAAACTTGAAGAGAACCACATCAGAGTTGACACACTACCGAAGTATTGTGTTGTACGTAGGTGTAAGGCCCTAATGTCTATGCTTGTATGCCAACTAGGTCCTATAAGCCTAGAAGGTATACGCACGCACAATCAAGGTGTGTATAGGTGTAGGAACATAGAAAGCAACAACAGATGGTATAAGATCTCAATCGGTGTAGAATACCGTGTCATATGGGGACTAGAATCCCTAACAATCATTCGGGGTACCGCACCCCTTTCCCGTCTTAGCCTTCAATCGAGGAAGTCATCCAGGGCCAAGTGGTTTGACAAACAATTTGTGCCATAAACAAGAAATTAACTAAGTCACAAACCTCGGAAGAATCATCCAGAACTCGAGCCTCGGAAGCGTTAACTAGGAACTTGGACACATGGGCATGGCCACGGAGACTTGGACCATGGGGAGCATCACCCAAGTCTCAGACACATGGATGTGGCCATCAAAGACTCGAATCATAGAAATAGCCACCAGGGACTCCGAGTCATAAAAATAGTTCATTGCTCCACTAGTCTCCTAGGATTTGTGCCTTTCAAGTCAAACTGTGTGTATCTATAACAATGTGGGGCCTGAATAATGCAAAACTAGGGAAGCTTTGTCTTAAGCATAGGCTAAGGCTCGTAGAAAGCAAATTACCCATATATTTTAGTAACCAGAATAATGATAATTATCCGCTAATAAGAATAACCAATAACCAGAAAAAATAATAAGCAACCCAGCTAATAATGCAACAACCATCCCAACACAACAAACAATTTAGCTCAATCTCAAGGTATGGCAAATACCCCACAAAAATGATCGCCACTGCATCACCAAGTAACCAGAAGCCCAGCATATCAAGACAATCATAACAGTAGAACCTCAGTGCATAGTCAGGAGTATAACAGGTAGTCAACCTTCCAGGATACATTATAGATCCATATACTAGAGAACCCAAACAGGTGTACTGGTAGGCAATTAAGTATACATATTATTAGAAGTAACGCAAGATCATATCCGATCTCTAACAGGTCCATCATAGCCTCTGACCAATCTATAATTAGCTATTATGACAAATATAACTATCATAGTTCCCACATGATCATCACACTCTCATCTAACAGATATAGGCTCTACTCATGGATTTCCAACAACAAACAAATATCTAACATATATAACTCAGCTCAGTTTAAAGGAAAGGAAAACCTAGACTACCTAGAAAATAAATTCACACGCTTCAAAGTAGTCCGCACAAGATTTTCCCTTCTTGTTGCCTTCAACCACTGGTTAACTGTCAAAACATGAATCATATTATAAATAAGACTATTTTAGTTGTAATATCTCAAGAAATAGGGGAAAATATGTCAACTGCGATTAAAATGGAGAAAAATGGGGCCATACTCAAAATACCAAACTAACTCCCGTAAAACAATTTCCGTCACCCCGAGTCTATAGACAGAAATTAAGCTCAAAATGAGCTCAGAACACTAAGAAACAACCCAAAATCACATCACATTTCTTATAAAAAAATTAATTATAAACAACTTCTTTGTCAAATCATTTAAGAATATGGTCAAAACAATAGAATCTGAATACAACACATCATAAGTTTGAAAAGTAGTACAGTTTAAACCCAAATTTTACTGAATGTTGATAAGAAACGACCGACATATCACAACATAAAGTTTCTGGCAATTTACGATAATATATTTAGAAAAATAGTAATTTTTACCTCAAAATATGTGTTGAAGATGAAATCTAAGGTCCCCATGATGTTTCTATTGAAATTTTGTACAATTTAGCCATTTGAATTGCTCAATTCAGGTATATAATTACAAAGATATAGCTATTGGAATATTTTGGCCTCTTTCCTTACGACCATGGCTTTATAAGGGTTGTCACCCCCTATACCACTTGCCTCTGCGGATGCAGGCAAGCACTGCAGACATGAGGCTCTACGTGCTATCCCTTCATGAATGCGAGCCTGGCCATGAGGATGCGGGGTTATGCAGGCCTTGCCTGTTGCGCATGCGGGTAGCCCTCCATGCACGCGGAGGTCTTACTCTATTGTGCTTGCACCAACCAACTCTAAATCTTCTTTGAGTTGTTCCAAGCTCATCCGATGTTCATTTTCTGCAAACCAACTATGTAACCACATCAATTTCGACGTTCTAGATCTAACGAGGTAGTCAAAGCTCCAACGGAGCTCGTTACATTAAAATAAGGGTCCCACTTCTTTTTGGCTAATTTTAACTAAAAGAACTAAGGGGGTTGATGTGCTATCAAAATACAATACATTTGATGCCTAAACCAAGGGATTTTGCAAATTTTTTATGCGACTTTTTATGGTTTTTATATGTTTTTGTGTTATTCTTGCAGAAAATATAGATTTATATGATTTCAGGAGAAAATTGCAGATTTTGATGAAGTACAGGACATACGAGCCACCTTACGAGTCGTAGCCCAAGCTACAAGTCATAGTGTGCCCTTGTAGCAGGAAATAATGTCCAAAATTAGGAATTTTCAAAGTGAAGGTTAGCTATGCAAGGCCAGCCTATGAGTCGTATGTCTCACTACGACTCGTAGAAAGAAGCCTCGTAGCCTGAAATAATGTTGCTAAAATTTGGACCAAGAACTGCAACTGGAGACTACGAGTTATAGATCAGACCATAACTCATAGCAATGGATCATAACAGTCAAGTCCAAAATGTCAAGTGTTGACTACGAAAGCCCGACTATGACTCGTAGGTCACCCTATGAGTTGTAACTACGAACCATATTTGTTTCCACCTATATTTTCTATTTCATTCTTAGGGTTTTAAATAGTATAAATAGTTAATGATAGGGATTTTGAAAGAGAGATTCGACACTTTACAGATTTCGAAGATACTTTGAATATTCTTAGAGAACTTTTCTAGGGTTTAGTGTAGATTTAAGTATTTCATTTTGAAGACCCATTTTGGGGAATTTGAAATCACTTGTACTCAACATCCATTAATCCAAGCTTGTGGTTTCAACATTAAGGTGTTTTTGTTCTCCATTATTTTTGGGTATTCTCTCAACCATGTCTTTCATATTCATTGTTGGTCATTTTGCCTTAGCCATGAGCAGCTTAGCACCCACAACTTGGGGTTGTGGGAACCACGAGGAGTTGACTTGAAATAACCTCGATCTTATGCATTTCTTTGATTGAGTATTTGCATGTATTATCTACTTCCTTTCATTTTGAATGTTGTTTGGTGGTGGCCAATACCAAACCCCGCCTAATATCATGATCCAGACAAAGGTAGTGAGGAATAGAAAAAGGAAAGTAGATGATAGGATTCGATTGATGTGTTCTCGTCTAATCAACCAAGCCTGACCAAGGGGGGTTGACTGGGACAATAGGTAACGGTTAGTTGGCACACCATGGTTGCCGACCAAGAGCCATAGTGAAATTCGACTTTCACTTTCACAAGAGAGCTGGAAGAACCTAAGTTACCATTATGCATGCAATGCCTGACCAAGGGAGGTTGACTGGGACAATGGGTAATGGTTAGTTGGCACACCATGGTTGTCAACCAAACGCCATCATGAAATTCAACCTTCACCTTCACAAGAGAGCTGAAAGAACTTAAGTTACCATTTTGCATGTAATGTCTCAATTGGAGTCATATTGTCTGGGGTAATTGAGTCAATGAATTATGGGGAACACAATTCCCAAGTTGTCCCTCAATTTGATTGCCTTCTCGCATTTGTAATGTAGTATTTCTATTTGTTCTTCATCTTGAATTGCAACCCCCCCTCCCATTCTAGAGAATATAGTGATCGACACTTGAAATAATTATTAGTAGATCAATATAATCAAGCCCCGTATTCCTTGTGGATTCGACCCTAAACCTTGGTTAGGTTTATACTTGACTGCAACCGATTTACTATTGGAGCGTGAACATCAGAGGTCAAAATGCATTCGAAAGTTCTTGCTATCCAACGAAAAGTTATTCCATCCTAAATTTGATGTTCCGGAGCTGATCGCGCCATCCGAATTTCCTTTTGAGCTTGTTTCCCTAGGTTATTATTGAAAATCACTTTTTAGCTTATCTTTTAACTGATTTTGAAAATTCTTAGCTAAATTCACACCGGAACCCCCAAGTCTCGGGCCAACCATGCTCCTAGCCCAATTTGGCCATTTAGAAGCTGATGGACCCGTCAAAAATATACTCAAAGTCCATTTACTAGGACCTTACTAGAAACTTGTTTTATAGTTAGTCTTCTATTCAACTAAAAAAAATTGTATAACTCTCAAACGATTCACCCAATAACCATACTAATAATGCCAAAAAGTCAAAAATAGCCCTAGACCGCTATGCACTTTCTCAAACTGGTAAAATAATCACAATTCCACAGAAATGACCTAGAGGATCATTATAACACTCCTCACTAATAGAACTTTCATTTTCAAAAGTAAGGATAAAGGCATACTTGAAGACTCAAGGATATTAAGAATTTCACGACCCAAGCCTAGGGCCTAGACGTGACACAGTGCAAGGGGAATCCGAAGGGACCCCAAGCAAGCCTCTTAGAATATCATTACACATCCTTGGTCGCAGAAGCAATAAAATAGCAATAAAGAGTAGAAATAGGGATAATCGGGGCTAAGGGACATTGTTCATATCAAGACAACAAGAGAAAAGAGAGAGAGAGAGAGAGAGAGAGAGAGAGAGAGAGAGAGAGAGAGAGAGAGAGAGAGAGAAACTCAAGGCTTATAACATTACACATGACATCTCCAATAACATCTCTACTACATAGATAAGAGCAGGGACTAAGAAAAGCAACCGGGTTTACCCTTATAGTCAACGTATACTTAAAAGAAATATAGTCTTAGAGTGTAGTATCAGATCAAAAGCAAAGTCCCCAGAATGGAGGACTTACCAACAAGCTTGAGTGAAATCGTACTAGCCACGTGGATGGAGATGCTAAAGCGGGGCTTCGGTTCCTACATGGTGACATCATGTAGGCATAAAATATGTATTAGTACATTAGATTGTACTAAGTATGTAGGATGCAATGCAACAAGAGATAAGCAATATAATCAAAATGCATAATCATAACAAGAGATAGTATATTAGCAACATGACATGCATGAACTATGCTTGAAGTAAAACATGCTTAAAAAATAATCATACTTACATAGCTTGTTTAACCCAATAAGATGACATGCTTAGATCATCTAAATACCTTGTACTAGAGGGTGAAGGATATAACATGAGTCATAACCCTTTCTAGTAGCTAACGGGTAGTACATGAGATAATGTATAACACATAACTCCTATATATGAGCATGAGATAATACACAGCCTTACATTGCATAGAAGGGTGAGGAGTATCACATAGTTCATAACCCCTTCATATGAGTACATTACATAACCACAAATCATACACGAGGGTAAGGAGTACAACATAGTTCATAACCCCTTCATGTAGATATGAGTAAGTGATTAGCATATGCGGGTAAAATGTAGCATAGGTCATAACCCCTACATATGAGTACCTTGCATAACCTCAAATCACACACGAGGGTAAGGAGTAAATAGTTCATAACCCCTTCATGTAGATATGAGTAAGTGAGTAGCATTGATTCGTATATGAGGGTAAGGTGTACAACATAGTTCATAACCCCTACATGTAGAAATTGGCCTTGTACTAGTGGTTAAAATATATAACATAGTTCATAACTCCTTCTAGTAGGCTTCACAACTCACAAGAGCATAAACATTAGCATAAGGACTTAATAACTCATTAACGATTCCCAAGAACATAACAACATGAGATCCCAACACTTCACTTGCAATACCATAGGTGCTTTATATGATTTAATCACACATATATACATTGTTTTTATCATCATATAGATATTCAATTCATAAGACATGCATTGGACCTTCAATTCCTCAAGAAACCATAACCAGACATTTTATCAAACACTTGGCGGGTATGTAATGCTCGTGTAAAACCATGCAATTCAAGAGTGAAATTATGCAAGAAAATTCATTATAAAACCACCAATAAATACTTGGTAACACCCTCAAGAAACATATATCAAAACCTTTCATCAAATCTCACAATAGACCTTAGATTCATAGCTCAAAACATAGTTAAACAACCATACTTTCATGGCACCCCAACATAGTGTGCAATGAAATTCATAATAGATAAGACCCATGAGTAAATCAACTTTAAATCATGCAATTTTAGGTAAAAGAAAGCTTGGGTATCATGGTGAAGGGAACCCATGAAATAAACCCACATACCTTGACTTTGGAGAATCCTTGAAGAAGATTGGAGATGGAGACTTGCAGCTTGAATGAGAATCTTAGGATCCGTATGAGTTTTAAGACTTGGAATTAGGAGATGAAATATTGGCTAAGTGTTTGAGTGAGTGTTTAGGAATGTCTCCAATGATACGAGGGTGAAATAAGGCTAAGTATAGATATTTTCACGCATGAGAATACTTAGTCCCAAGACTCAAAGTCTTGGACCGAACTTGATAACTGGAACCAAAATAACACAGTGGCGTGTCGCGTCAATGCTGCGCACCACTCACTGGAAATCAACACTTCAAAATTTGAAATTGTGAATCGTTAGCTTAAAATCAGGGGTAGACCTTTTTCCCGCTCAATTTGACCCTCTGAACAAGAATATGAAGTCGAATTTTTGAAATAACATACGGATTTTAAGATATATGAAAATTACGATACCAAATACTTCTAAGGCATATTTTCGGGCACTGTTTGGAGTCATTTCAAAGAGCATTCTTGCCAAAATAATGAATGCCAACAAATTGATTGGTCAAGGAAGCTTGACGGTGCTTTATAGGCCTACCGCATAACGTTTAAAACCCCAATTGGCATGTCACTGTATAAACTTATCTTTGTTAAGGCTTTTCACTTGCCTATTAAACTAGAGCATAAGACGTTGTGGGCTTTGAAGAAATTGAACCTCGATTGGAACAATACAACTAATGCTGGTTTGTCTCAGTTGTACCAAATGGAGGAGTTTAGATTAGAAGCCTATGAAAATGCTGCAATCTACAAGGAAAAGATGGCATGACATGAAAAATTTTCAATGTAAGTTCCGAGTGGATGATCCGATGTTGCTATACAAGTCAAGGTTACAATTATTTTTGGATAAATTGAAGTCTAGGTGGTCTAGTCCGTTTAGAGTTTCAAAAGTGTAGGGAAATAGGGCTATCGAAGTAGAGAATGAAAAGGTAAAAATATTTAATATGAATGGATAGCATTTGAAGAAATATTTTGGGGAACCACCAAAAGTGAAGTTGGTTGAAGTGGTGTATTAAATGAGGCCTAGAAAAATTGGCCAAGTCATGCCACGACGTTAAATAAGGCACTTCTTGGTAGGCAACCAAAGGTTTTAGTAATTTTGAATAATGTGTATTATGTCTACAGGTACGTGAAGGTGAAGTTTTGAGGGGTGGACAAATGGAAACGCGAGATCGGCATTTGGCGGATCGCTGAATTAACTTGACGATCTTGATTTTCATCGCCTTTTGGGTCAAAGTTTGGCCCTAAAGTTTTTGCGAAATCCAGTGATCAAAGTGGTCAATCATCAGATGAATGTGTTCGAAAATGAACAGTATCACTTCCTTTTAGTGCAAATTTGGAAATGAGGCCATAGATTTTATAAGATTAGACGATCAAATAACACATTCGGAGGATTATCGAATATGTTTAACGGTGTAAGTCGGCATTGCCGAATTGCACCTCCTGACCGACCTTATCCCTTCCTTAAGTAATTTCTTTTCACTTTTCCCCTTTTCACTTTCACCTTTTTCATACCTTGCCATTCTTCACTCTAGTAACCTTAATTTTTCATTATTTTCATCTGGGATTAAGCCTCAACTTTATCAATTGATCATTCTAGTCATCAGTATTGTCTCTTACCATTTTAGTATATACTTTGGCCCTTTTCTTTATTTTACGTAATGTTGGGCTTGGTATTTAATTGGAATTGATTGTGTAACCATGTGGGTCTATGTATTGCGTGGACATTAGTTGAAAATGGTTGTTCCTGAATTGTTGGAGTTATGGATAGGAACCCTTGATCTTTAATGTGTGGCTATGTTGTGGGTTAGTGATTATTTTGATTCTTAATTAAATTGGTCATGTCTAATTAGTGGGTCAACATGTAGTTGATATTCTTGTTGCCAAATGATTATAATAGTTTACAATGCAAGTCATAGTTGTTATAGAAGATTGATTGGATTCGTACGATTGATTAAATTTGAATTTGATATGGTTGTATGTTTTGTGTGCTTGTCTTGAATTCTGCCATGTAGGTGAAGTCTGCGTAGCTTAAATTCGACTATAAGACTTGAACCTGACCGATGATACAGTGGGTGACATCTTTCTTATGGGTAAAATCATCATTTGGTTGAATTCGTGATAAATGTGTGAAATTTGGAAGTCAAAGGATAAACTATTGTGTTTGGGTGTTTGATTGTGAGGCATGCATTATGAATTTTCTTGGTATTGTTGTGTTCGTTTTGAAATTTAAATTTTGAGGAATTTTAGGTTGCTAGTCAACTTCGACGGCGGTCAATTTGACTGCCGATTTGATTTAGCAGTCTATCGATTGGCCACTTGGATCGCCCTTTATAACAGTCTTGGACCCCTAAGTTTTTTCAAATTTGGCGAAGGTCACTTCGAACACCCAATGGTTGTCACGCCCCGGACTTAGGGCCTAGGCGTGATCGACGAATGGGGATCCCGAAGGAACCTAAAACAAGCCTCATAACATATCATTATACATCCTTGGTCATAGAAGCAATTAAAATGACAATAAGAGATAAATATAAATAAGGGGAATTGGGACTAAGGGAGAGAGAGAGAAAGAGGAAGTAATACTTAAATATCATAGATGAGTCAAAGCTCAAGCATAATACACAACTTGTCCAACAACATCTCTAATATAGATACTTAGCGGCGAGCCAAGACAAGCAACCGGGCTCACCCTTATAGTCAAAGTAGTAATGAAGAAGAGGGTATCAATACATAGCATAAGAAATATATATCAACATCCTCGAAATGGAGGACTCACCACTTAGCTTGAGAGACAATCGTATTAGCCACATGAAGGAGAAGAATGGCCAAATGGAGATCCGATTCCTACATGCATGATATCATGTAGGAATAGAGTATGCGTTAGTACGTTTGAATGTACTAAGTATGTAGGATGCAATGCAGCAAGAGATAGACATCATAGGCAAAATGCATAATAATACTCAATAGATAGCATAATAGCAAGATGACATGTATGAATGATGCTTGAAGTAAAGTCATGCTTATATAGAACATAACACGAGTGTAAGGAGTGACTACTTTAGTGCAAGTCCAAGGCCTACCACCTCCTTGGAGAGGCGCAAGAGGTACAAACCCTTTCATGAGGTTGATGGAGTACAAACCCCCCAACAAGGTTGATGGAGTACAAACCACCCAATAAGGTTGATGGGTACATACCCCCAATAAGGTTACCCGGGCCTACCACCCCCCGAGCTAGGCGATCAAGGTACCAACCCCTCAACAAGGTTACCCGGCCTACAACCCCCCGAGCTAGGCTTGGTTATCCCCATCACTATAGAGATAATATCATATATATACTCCTTTCATCATCATATATATACATTCTTTTTCATCATCCTTTCATAATCATTCCATCATCATTTCATTATTATATAGTCATTCAACTCATAAGATGTGCATTAGACCTTCAGTTCCTCAAGAAAACATAACTGGACATTTTATCAGACACTTACAAGGTGTATAGTGCTAGTGTAAAACCATGCAATTCAGGAGTGTTATCATGCTAGAAAATCCAATGTAAAACCATCAATAGATTCTTGGTAACTCCATCAACAAATATAGGTCAAAACCCTTCATCAAATCTCACATTAGATCTTAGATTCATATCCCAAAACATAGTAAAATAGTCACTGTTTTATAAATCCCAACATAGTGTGTAGTGATTTTCATTATAAATAAGAACCATGAGTAAATCAACTTTAAATCATGCAATTTTTAAGAAAATGAAGCTTGGGCATCATGGGTGAAAGAAACCCATGAATGAAACTCACATATCTTAGCTTTGGAGAATAGCTTGATGAAGGTTGGAGATGGAGACTTGAAGCTTGAGAGGAAATCCTTATATCCGAATGAGTTTTGAGACTTGAATTTAGGAGATGAAATATTATCTAAGTGTTTGGGAGAGTATTTGGAAATGTTTTAGATGATGTTAGGGTGAAATAAGGCTAAGTATAGGTACTTTAATGCATGAAAAGGCTTAGGCCTAAGACCCAAAAGTCTTGGACTGAACTGAAAAAGCTGGACAACAAAATATGTTGGGGCGTGCGGATAAACACTGTTTTCATCAAACTTTGAAATTTCAAAATTCACTATGGTTGCTCTAAAAGCGGGGTTAGACTCATTTCCCACTCAATTTTTGAAATAACGCACAGATTTTTGGATATATGAAAATTACGATTTCAGACATTTTCGAGGCACATTTTTGGGAACTTTTTTGGGTTGTTACAATAGTGAATTTTCGAAATAACGAACAAATTTTTCGATATATGAAAAGTACGATTTTAGATATTTCTGAGGCAACATTTTCGGGAACTTTTTGGGTTGTTACAATAGTGACATCTATCGTCGAAGTTGACAGTCACCTGAAGCTTAGTTTCTGTAATAAAAGGTGATGATCAATTTGACCGCCGAACATGTTTGATGGGCAAATTAATCATAGTCTATCTGAGTTTTTCTGAGGATTAGTTTTGAATATATCTTTCAAATCCTTAATTTTTATACATGTTTTTGCTATGTTTTGCAGATATACCCCATCAAAAAAACCCAATTTCTTATGGAGGATTCAAAGCTACTCGGACAACCCTTATAGCTACGACGATGTAGAACAAAAGGAGTAAAGGCCTCGTAGAGAAGAATGGAGAAAGGGAAAGCAAAAAGTAGATGAGCATGGCGATTTCAGGAGTGAAGAAGAGTGGTCATTAGAGGTCGAGTGTAATGACTCTGAGAAAGAGAAAATAGGGTCAAGGACACTGGTACATGAGCCTACTCTGGTAGAACAGGACTCTTAAACATTGTCACATAGAAGAGAGATCGAAAGTGGCCTATAATCCACTTCTGCAAATTTCCCTAGTCATTAGGGAAAGGATTGCACCATTCCATCTCAATTGTTTGAAAGCTTTCGGGTTAAAAACTATTTTGGAGGAGCGGTGACTCTCTAAGAATTGGGTGATCGATAGGTACCCCGAGCTATGGGTGACTATAAGATTTCATGGCTTCCAGCAATTTATTATACCTTGGGACCCTTATGTCCCCAATTGGGTATGAAAATTTTATGAAAGCATATGCTTGATTGGTACCTAAAAGCAAAGGTTGTGTGAAGATTGCTCCCAAGCCTATTGATGTAGTGGAGGTCTGGGGTATGACTGTCTCATGTAGTGAAACTAAAATCAATGACTTATTGGTTGCACTTTTCGGACACGCGACAATTTGGTGGATATAATTGAGAAGAACACATTGAATGACCTCAAAGCTTAGTTGGCCCAACTGATTACTATTGTGGCCCCGTCATGGCTCGAGGAGAGGGTGGTTATTACAAAGAAGGAGTTGAATTTTCCTCCTATTATTGGTTTGATTTTGTTAGTAGCAACCTTATGTCATCAGAAAATGAGTCAATTCTTCGTCATCACAAGGCAGTTTTGGTTTGATACATCATGGATTGCTGGAAACTAAACCTTGGGTCGATTATAGCCTTGGAGATTATATCGAGGTCTAAACAATGACAAATATCCCTACCATTCCACAGCATTATCATAGCCTCATGCAAGAGAGCCAAAGTACCATTTGTTAAGAAAATCAATGTTAAGATCACTCCATCGATTTCCACTTATATCAAGCGCATTAAGGTGGAATTTCAAAGTGGTGAGGAGGAGAGATCAAGGAAGAAACTAGTTGATACTATATCAGTAGTTGCTGTTGAGATGCTAGAGACTGGCACATCTGAGCCAATTCACGAGTCAGGTATGTTCTCTTCCCCTACTCTGACCCGATCCTCTCCTACTCCGACCCCTTCATCTTCTACCCAGCCTCAACCTCAAGCTTCCACATCTCGACCCCGATCACTCAAGCCACTATTTATCATTAGCCCAATTGGCCAAATCAACTAACATTCAGGCAACATGGGTCAAGTTCTCTATGTCAACATTAATTGAGATGGCCATAGCGGCATCTTTGGTCCCGATACTGGATGAGGGAAAGAAGCAGAAGGATCTCATCGAGGAGTAAAATTGTAGGCTGGACAGATTGATGATAAGCATTGATGCATTGACTACCAAGTTGGAGGAGTTGGAATCAAAACGTAGTTCTAGAGTTGATATAATGGCCGTAAAGGTCGCATCGATACATTAAAGAAAGAGGTAGCAAAAATGAAATATACGATGTCACTACCCTTTGGGGTTCGGTGGATGTCCCTCTCGAGGCTATAGATGTCACTCCGAGATTGAGGGTTGAGAAAGAGTATATTGTCTCTTCCTTAGAGAGTAACGAGGAGGTATTGGGGGTTGATATCCTCTGAGAGGAGCATGGTGAGTTGATGGCAATGGAGGAGGCCATTATTGTTATCATCACTAAAGAGACACTTTGAGATAGGTCTATGATTGATTCGAGTAGATCTTCCGGTGCAGTAGAGCCAGAGCTTGTAGATCCACATATAGGTGCACTTGAGTTTACCACTTTGGTGCCTACCTCAGAAACAACACCTCAGGATCCGAGCATTGACATCCTCGCTACCACTTCTTCAGCATCTCAACCACCGCCTCAGGTGGATTGACCAGGGGAACTTTTTGACTCACTCCTTACTATTGTGCTTTTGATGATATTGTTCTTATACATCATGGACAATGTTTGTTTAGGAGGGATGAGTATGGTAGAGTCCTAGCTACGATGTTTTATGTTCTTATGCTTGGTTTGGAAGTTGAGATAATGGGTTGGTTGTTTTTATTTTTATTTGGTGATGTAAAGTTGAAACAATATTTTATTTTAGTTTGTAAATATTCTTTTAGTTTGTAATAGTTAGTAAGTTTTTCTTCTAAGCTGTGTGATGTCTATTTAGATTATATCTGTGTCAAATTTTTCCTATTCCTTGTGAATTGTCAAAATACCCTAGCATATATAAAAATCCATTTTAAAATTGATCATCATGTCTCAAATCCCTTAACACTCCAAGTATTGATGGCCAATATCTTTGATTCAGATACTGCCATTGATGAGGAGCATGTATTGACTCACTGATTAGTTTTTCTCATATAAAAATAATCCATACATGGATCGGAAGCATCTTGTTTTGACTGAGTGTTGAGCTTGGATATGCCATGATTGATAAGTTGTAAATGTATGTTGTCTAGTTGATTTTTGAATTCGAAAGTTATTTGGCTATGAGAGATAAGGCATTCATTGAAAAGCATGCTTGTTGATATCTAGATTTTTCTTTAAGAGTTGGCTTGGTTGATTCCGAATTAGGAACATGACCCGAAGAATTATTTGATTTTCTTTTAAGTCCACTTTGCCCAAAATAGCCTCACTTGACATAAATTCTATCCTTAATAGTTCCTGTTGAGTTTAAAGTCTTTTTATTGGCAACATGTCATAAGACTTAACCTTTGATTGAAACGATTACTGTTTTGTTGAACACATTTCCTTCTTGAACTTGAAAGTGTGAAAGTAGTGGCCAAAGGCCAAAGCTAGGGATGTCAAAAGGAATGGGTGTCTTCCATTTAAAAGCTTGAGGAAAGAAATGAAAAAAATGAAAGAGTTAATTTGTGATGAACAAGAAATAGAAAAGTGTTTGAACAAGAAAAAGAAGAAGAGGATTTGATTCTAAATGAAACCCTTCAAAAATGTATAAATGGTTGCAAGTGGAGCACTCAATTCTGAAGTAAGAAATAAAGTGATATCATTCAAAAAAAGAAAGTGAATGAGGGGTAAAGAACCATGGGACTTGTTTGTAGGGTTCAATAAGTGGTTAGTCACATGGTACCTAGTATCGATAATTTAGGCCCAATTTTTGTAAATCCGCCCAACCCACCTATTAAATATGAGCTAAAAGAGTGCTTGAAATATGAATAATATTTGGGCTGATACCTTCGTATAAACCATTAAAATATGGTAACCCATTTAACTCATACCATTTTTCAGAAGATCGACTTATATCGGCTTTTTGCTCTTATCTTTTTGGAAACTT
>JAOTQR010048069.1:0-14819 GCA_025774065.1 Solanum ossicruentum
TAAAGGAATTCGACTTAGTATGTGATTACGTGCTCCTATCGGGCACTGGTCACGACCCCAGGGAGGGGTGTGACATACTTTTTGTATCTGACTTCTTTTTCTTTTCACACCATTTGAATACTTTTTTATTTTTGATTATGATAAAAATGATGTGATTGACTTAAAATTACTGAGAAAAGATTTATTTGACTTCGAATTGAGGAAAGCTAAATGAAAGGGCAATAAGAATGTGAAAGAAAATGGATTCGATCACATTCTTATTTCCCTTTAATTTTCTTCTTCCTCCATTAGAAGTCAAATATATCATTTAAAGTAATTTATTAATGTCAAATACACAATTTTTATCATAGTCAAACACAAAAAAGTCTTTAAAATATCTGCAAGAAAAAGAATCACATTCAAAAAGTAGATATATGGATGAATAATGAGGAAAGGAAAATGAAGCGGTTGAAGAGGACAAACTTCTCTTTATATAATAAAATTGCAGATTGAATGGGAAGGGCTAAACTTTGTAAAGAGTGAGTGGTATTTAGATGAAAGAGATATGTGAAGACTTTATATAGATAAATATGAATGAAAATTTTGAGAGACCATATACTATAAATCAAATCATGATTGACCAGAAAAAAAAGGAAACTAAATTATTTTTTCTAAGATTTTGTTCAATGTAACTATTCAGCATATTTGGTAAAGCATTAAGTAAATTTCCATCTTTATCTCTCAAAATTTAATTAAAGTATCAAAGAAGAAAAAAACTTAGTGACTAAAATCATTTTTAGGAACTCAATAAATTTTTAACTTAAACAGTCTCTTAGTTTTTTTTACTTAGTTTGTGATTGTTTGTAAATATGTACAATAAGGGGCAAACTGTTAAATAAACCTCCACAACAACAAAAACAACAATAGCATACCCAGTGAAATCCGATAAGTGGGGTCTGGGGAGTATAGAATGTACATAGACCTTACCACTACCTCCTAGAAGTAGAGAGGTTATTTTTTGGAAATCCTCGTCTCAAAAACCATAAGCAGAATAAACTAGATATGACAAAAAGAAAGGAAAGGGATTAGCAAGGGCGACTAATAACGGAAAGCACATAACAATATGTAAATATGATAAATTTAACACCAATACAAGTGATAATGACAGACATTCTACCATGCCCCACGGCCAGACATCCACCTAACCCTACCAGCTAATTAACCTACTAATCTAATTCGCAACCTCCAGTCCTTTCTATGTAAGGTCATGTCCTTAGTGAAATCAAGTTTCGCCAAATCTTGTTTGATCACCTCCCCCTAATACTTCTTCGGTCTACCTCTACCCCTCCGTGTGTCTCCCAAAACCAATCTCTAGCACCTTCTAACAGGAGCATCGGTACTCCTTTTCTGCACATATCCAAATCATCGCAGTTTCGCTTCTCTCATCTTATCAGCCACAGGGGCTACCTCTAGTTTCTCGCGAATGGTCTCATTCTTAATCTTATCAAAAACCTCCACAAAAAGAAGAAAAATAGGAAGATTCCTTGAATAGCCTAAACTATCATAAAATAATGTTAAAAAGTGGCAGTATTTAGTTGAAAAAGATATGTGAAGACTTTATATAAATAAATATATGTGAAGAATTTATATAAATAAATATGGATGAAAATTTTAAGCTCTCTTATACTATAAATCAAATCACAATTGACCAGAAAAAAAAAAGTAAATTAAATTATATTTTCTCATTCTTTTTTCTGTAAATATTTAGCATAATTGGTAAAGCATTAAGTAAATTTCTATTTTATCTCAAAATTGAATTAAAGAAACAATCCAAGTACCTAAAATTATTTTTAGGAAGTCGATAAATTTTTAACTTGAACGATCCCTTAGTTTTTTTTTTCTTACTTAGTTTGTGGTTTTTTGTCAATATGTACAATAAGGGGCAAAGTGTTGATTACAACTCCACAAAAAAATAAAATAGAACATCGTATAATCAAATCATTAAAAATTAATTGAAGCAAAAAGAAGAAAGATGTCTTATTTGTGTAGAAATAGTAAAAATAAAGTGAGCATGATTTTACTTTGAATGACACCAATTATATTTGATTTTTCATAATTGTTTTTAAGAAACTCAATGGGTTTCTAATAGAAATTGTCACGATCCAAGGCTAGGGCCTAGACGTGACACGACGAATGGGGAACCCGAAGGAACCCCAACCACGCCTCTTAGCATATCAATCACACATCCTTAGTCACAAAAGCAAAATAACAACTACAAGAGATATAAATAAGGGAAATGGGACTAAGGGAAGTCTTTGATAGTTATAAAGCATTTCAAGAGCCAAGCTCATAGCATAATTACATCTTAATATCCAACAACACCTCTAACGTGGAGGGGAGAGGGCCCAAGACATTTTTTCGGGCTCACCCTCATAGTATCAAATGTTCAACATAAAGAAATAGAAAATGACAAGAGAAACATAAATAGTGTCCTCGGACTTGAGGACTCATCAAAGCTTATCTTCAAAGCATTAACTAGCCACGTGGCTGATAATCAAAAGGTGCTCCAGTCCCTATATGGTAATATCATGTATGCATAGAGTATGTGTTAGTATATCTTAATGTACTAAGTATGTGGGATGCAATGCAACGAGAGTCATATGTCATAATAACAAGATGCTTAATCATAATCAAGGAACATAAACTCAATATGGAACATATACTTGAACTTTACACAACTTGCATGAGATGGGCCAAATAGCCACCCACTCACCTTATGATATAATTTTTTCGGAGAGTGTTACTAATACCCCTACTTTACGACATAGTCTTTTTGATAAGTAGTATAAGACATCCCCTACTTTATGATATTTAGGTAGGAGCCGTGAATTGTTCTACCTTACGACATGACGTTTTTGGTTGTATTATAGAGTGTCCTTACCTTACGATATAATCTTTTCGGTAGGAGCCATGAATTGTATCTTACGACATGGCCTTTTCAGTAGGTGTTATAAGATCTCTTTACCTTATGATATAATCTTTTTGGTACCCGAATCTATCAATGCATACATATCAAAATCAAAAGTCTTTAACATACTGGTAATAACATCGGGCACCTTATCCCCTCTTTGCCTCCCTTAAAGAGCATAGAACCGATTATATCGTGGAGCACCCCCTTGTTGGACACCTTGAGCCCTTGATCAACATGATCACCTTTACCTGTATTTTAAGTATGTGGAAAATCCAAAATTTTGTGTCCATCTCGCCACACCCAAAGCATGCACATGTGTTCCTCCAATATGTACCACCATGTTTTCTCCCAAATTTTGGGCATCTAAGGTGGGTCACCATATCATCACCTTCTTTGATCCTTGGGTTAGGCATCTCTCCTTAGCAACCCTCTTCTTTAGAGCACTAGAGGATCCTTGGCCTTTAAACTCGAGACCTTGTTGAAATCGATCGCCCTCAAACCGAGCCCTCTTGGACTCCCCACTTCTCTTTTTTGTAAGCTTCTCTCCCTCAAGTTGTTTGGCATACTCATGAGCTGAGAAATATTCATATCACTTACAAACATCACGATAAGGCACTCTTCATTTACTAAGTCGGACATCCCCGATTCAAACTTGTTCATCCTTGATCTAGGTTAGGCAACTAATTGCAGGGCATAATTGTAGAGCATGTTGAACTTGAGGGCATACTCTATCACACTCATGGAACCTTGCTTAAGATTCATGAACTCTATTATTTTAGCCTTTCTCAACTCAATTGGGATGAACTAGTTGAGGAAGTTGGCCTTGAACTCATCCCAAGAAATAGCATCATGATTTTCCCTTTCTATCTTCCATTGAACAAACCAAGTTTGAGCCATACCTTTTAGTTGGTAGGTCGCTAGTTCCATTTTCTCCTCTGAATTAATGCCCACGATGGATAGCACCTTGTACACCTCATCTATGAACTCGTGGAGATCCTCATCCGTCTTGGATCCATGGAACTCCAGTGGGTTCATTCTAGTGAAATCCCTTACTCTAGAAGCTGGAGTGGGAGTATGAGGAAATTAGACCCGTTGGTGAATTTGGTTGGTTGTTGCATGTGCCAACATCGTGATAGCATTCCGGAACTTGACTTGAGTGGCCCCTTCCTCTAGAGGGGCTTGGTGGATCGGACCCTCTTCTAGTGTACGGGCCCTCCTAGGTCATCCTTTTTAAAGCGGCATGATCTAGAAAAGAAAAGAGCATTCGTCAAGGGGAAAGCCTTACACTTACAACTAACGAATGATTTAGACCATGAAGAAGTGAAACATTTCCTAAAACGTCTCATAGCCTTTCATTCATAGTTGTGGCGCGCTTCACAACCATGAATTCAACATGGTGTGTTAGATTTCAATGACCATAACAATCTAGTTCTTTGATACCAGGTTTGTCACGACCCAAACCTAGGGTCTAGATGTTACACGGCGAATGGGGAACCCGAAAGTACCCCAATCAAGCTTCTTAGCATATCAATATCACATTCATGGTTATAGAAGCAAAATAACAACTACAAAAGATATAAATGAAGGAAACAAGACAATGAGAAGTGTTTGATAGTCAGAAAACATTTCAAGAGTCAAGTTCATAGTATAATTACATCTTAATATCCAACAACACCTCTAACGTGGAATGGAGCGGGGACCAAGACATTTTTGCAGGCTCACCCTCATAGTATCAAATGTTCAACATAAACAAATAGCAAATGACAAGAGAAACATAGATAGCATCCTCAGACTTGAGGATTCACTAAAGCTTAACATGAAAGCACCGAAATAGCCACGTGGATAATGATCAAAAGGTGCTCTGGTCCCTATATGGTAATATCATGTATGCATAGAGTATGCATTAGTACTTTTGGATAGACTAAGTATATGGGATGCAATGTAACGAGAGTCATATGTCATAATAACAAGATACTTAATCATAATCAAGGAACATAAACTCAATATGGAACATATACTCGAACTTTACACAATATGCATGAGATGCGCCAAATAGCCAACCACTCAGCTTATGGTATAACCTTTTTGGAGATTGTTACCAATACCCCTACCTTACGACATAGTCTTTTTAATAGGTAATATAAGATGCCTCCTACTTTACGGTATAATATTTTAGGTGGGATCCATGAATTTTTCTATCTTACGCCATGGCCTTTTCGATAGTATTACAGAGTGTCCTTACATTACGATATAATCTTTTCGGTAGGAGCCATAAATTGTACGTTACCACATTGCCTTTTCTGTAGGTGTTAGAAGATCTCCTTACCTTATGATATAATCCTTTCGGTAGGAGCCATGAGTTATTCTACCTTATGACTTGTCCTTTTCAGTAGGTCTTATGAGATTTTCATACCTTACGATATAATCTTTTCGGTAGGAGTCATAGAACTAGCTTATCAAACCATCAATTCACATGCAATACCATAGGTACTTTACATGAATTCAATATGTTCTTGGAAGCTCTTAATTATCATGAAGTCACTTGACTCATAAATCATGCAATAGATCATCAATAACTCTAAGAATCCTTGTCAAGGCATTCATCAAACACTTGATAGGTGTATAATGCTTGTTCAAAATCATGAAATTCAATAGTGAAATAATATGAGGAAACTCAATGTAAATCAATCCACCCATATTTAGTAAAACGCTCACATATGGTACCTTGAAATCCATCATCAAATCTCATAATAGATCATAGTTTAATAGCTCAAAAATGTGCATTGTCTTAATAGACAAAACTAATTTATAGTATAAGTTTGAAGTAGACGAACATGCATATCTAATCAACATTTCATAAAACCCAAACATAATTTGTAATCAAAATCCATAACAAAAGATACTCATAGAAGATACAACTCAAAAGCATGCACTTTTCATATAAAGGGAGATTGGACTCTATGGGTGAAAGAACCCAATAGATAAAACCTGCATACCTGAATTTGGAGATTCCTTAACATAGTCTTGAAGGATTCCTAAAGCTTGAATGAAGTTCTTAAGATCCAGAATTAAACTTAAGACACTTGAATTTAAATGAAATATTTAGTTGACTGTTATAAAGGATTTTGAGCGATATAGAGTTGAAAAATGGATAAGTATAGGTGTCTTTATTCATACATGGGCATAGGACTATGACCATAATGCCCCTGGGCTGAAGTAGAAAAATAAGGAAAATTTTACACAGGTTTGCAACGCAGACCCAATGCAGAGGGCCAATTAACACTGATTTGCACACCTGGCGCATAGCGGCCAGGGCGCGGATGGTTACTAGAACTCGAATTTTTGCAAATATTATTTTTTACTATGGGTCCTCTAAAATCAGAGTTTTACACATTTTTCACTCAATTTTTCCCTCTAATAAAGAATATGAAGTCAGATTTTTGATATCACGCATGAATTTTTAGATATATGAAAATTGCAATTATGGGTATTTTCGAATTACATTATTGGGTGTTTCAATATCTTCCCCTTGGGAACTTTCGTCCCTGAATGCCAAAGAAACGCACATAAGAGAAGTAATAATGAAGATTTCAGTCCGACATAAATGCAACAAGTGCATTTAAACATCATTTCAAAAATCTCAACATGAATGTCAAAAATCACCATGAACTTGTCAACATAAACATGAATGCATGCAAAATGACATAAGGGCTGAAACTTAAGACTTGAAATCATAGAGGGGATTTAGTTTGCTATCTTAAGCTTGAATAGAGTAAAAAAGGTACAGATATCGCCTCTTCATGTCCGCTCCGGCTTCCCAAGTGATGCTTTCGACTTGTCAATTTCTCCAAGGAACCTTGACCGACACTACATATTTGTTTCTCAACCCTTTCACATGTCCATCCAATATCTACTTGAAATGACCCCCAAAAGTGCTTAAAAATGTGCCTCGGAAGTGCAGGAAATCATAATTTTTATATATCTCAAAATGCATCCATGATATCAAAAATTCGACTTCATATTCTTTATCGAGGGACAAAATTGAGTGGGAAATGGATCTAACCCCAATTTTAGAGTGACTGAATCAAAATTCAATTTCCCAAAATGCATTTCCAATGAGTTATGCGCGCCCCTGGCGCAACGCAGCCAGGGCGCACAGATTTATATTATTATGCACAATTTTGTTGTTCGGTCCAAGACTTTTGGCTCTTGGGCCTAAGTCTTCCCATGCGTAAGAATACCTTTGCTTAGCCATATTTCAACACCATATCATACAAGACATTTCCTAATACTCTCTCAAACACTTAGACACATATTTCACCCAAAATTTAAGTACCAAATCTCATTTTGGATCTTAAGGATTTCGTTCAAGTTTCAAGTCTCCATTCCAATCCTAATCAAGAATTCTCTAAAGTTGAGGTATGTGGGCTTCAAGTGTTGGGTCCGTTCACCCATCTTCCCAAGCTTCCTTTTTACATAAATTTCATGTTTCTAAGTTGATTTGCTTATGTGTTTTCATATTATGAATTTGGCTATGAACTACATTAGGGTTTCATTAAAATGTGACTGTTTAAGCATGTTTTGAGCTATAAATCTATGATCTATCTTAAGATTTGATGAAGGGTTTTGATGTATATTGCATAAGGTTATTAACCAAGTGTTGGTGGGTTGAATTACTTCAAGTTTTCTTGCATGATTTCTCTCATGAATTTCATGATTTTACACAAGCATTACACACCCTTCAAGTATTTGATAACATATCCAATTTAGGGTTCTTGAGTTATTGATGATCCATTGCATGACCTATGACTTGAATGATTTTATGATGATTAAAGGAAGGTATATATGTGTTCATTTCATGAAAAGCATCTATAGTGTTGCAAGTTGACCACACCTTGTTGAGGAGGTGCTATGCCTCAATCACCATGGATAAAAGAGTGAGACAACCATCAACAAAATTCAGGGGTTGATACCTCAATCACCATGGATGGTAGGGGGAAACAACTATCAACCAATTGAGGGGTTGATACCTCAATCACCATGGATGGTAGAGTGTGACAAGCATCAACCAATTGAGGGTTGATACCTCAATCGCCTCTCCAAGGGGGTGGTAGGTATTGGACAAGATGGTCTCTTACTACACATGTAATATATTCCATGTAAGCATGTTTACTTCAAGTATCATTCATGCATGACATATTGCTATATGCTAATCTATTACCTAATTATGCATTTCGATTATGTTGCCTATCTCTTGTTGAATTGTATCCTACACAATTAGTATATTCAAACATACTAACGCATACTCTATGCCTACATGATATTACCATGTAGGAACTGGAGCTCCACTTGATCATCTTCCTCTACATGGCTAGTACTATCTTCTCAAAGCAAGGACGATATCTCTTGTTCTTATGTTACGTAAAGACTTTCATGATCTATTTATATGCTTTTGACTATAAAGGTGAGCCTGGAAACTTTTCTTGTTCCCCTCTCAAATCTAAGTGCAGAGGTGTTGTTGGACAAGTTATGTAATGATGCTATAAGCATGATTCTCTTTGACTCTTTTGATGTTTTATGACATGAAGACTTCCCTTAGCCCCTTTGCCCATATTTTTGTTCTTTTATTGTTATTTAATTGTTTCCACGGCCAAAGATTTGTAATGATATGTTAAGAGGCTTGATTGGGGTCCCTTTAGGTTCCCCGTTCGCTGTGTCATGTCTAGGTCCTAGGCTTGGGTCGTGACACCACCGGAACCTCCTCATAGGTCAACTCATCCTCCACAACACCAACAACCTCAAAGCATCCTATAGCACTTAGGTCAACACATCTCCTCAAAATAGATACATGAAATATCAGATGAACCATATCCATTTCCCTAGGCAATTCCGATTCATAAGCAACTTTACCAATTCTCCTCAACACTATACAAGGACCCACAAAACTTAACTTCATCTAACCTTATTCCCAACCTAGCCAATCAGTGTACTTTTCTAGCCTTCCCTTTTTTTCTCTAAAATTCACATTTTTCATACTTTGCAAACACCCTCTCATCCTTCAAAATTGCAGCACCACCCTCCAGCAATTCACAGGCTCTTCTTTACTCCAGAAATAAATCAATATGTCATCACTACAACCACCATAACATAACAATGTAGGCTTAAAGACCCTATTCATGAGATCCACAAACATAACCAGGGCATTGGTCAAACAAAAGACATTATCATAAATTAAAATTATCAAGAAGGACATCAAGAAACTCATTGACTACTGAAATCGACTCAATAGGAAGGATTTTAGATTCAACATGCCTAACCCTCAAAAGACGATAAACACAACTCTTGGAGATCAATTTGGGCCTTAAGCCAAGAAATGAATGTACTCTAACTACCATTTTACAACTTCCCCACCCAAGTATGGACTCATTAGGGAATTGAAATTTAACCCTACGAGTTCTACAGTCAATAGAAGAACAATATGCGTACAACCAATCTATCCCAAGAATAACATCAAAATCCACTATATCTAATTCAACAAAATTACAGGGCAATATTTTATGCAAAAATGAACATAGGACAATTTTTGTAGACTCTTTTAGCTATAATGGACTCAAGTTCACACAATAACTCAGGAATAACATGAAGCTTTCTAGCAAACAAAACGAATAATGAAAGAAATGGTGGTACCCAGATCAATCAATGCATACATATAAGCCAAGACAAATCCATATCACTTACAAACATCACAGTAAGGCACTTTTTATTTACCAAGTCGAGCACGCCCGATACAAACTTGTTCATCCTTTATCTAGGTTCGGCAACCAATTGCAGGGAATACTTGGAGAGCATGTTGAACCTGAGGGAATACTCCCTCACAATCATGGAACCTTGTTTAAGATTCATGAACTCCATCAGTTTAGCCTCTGTCAACTCAATCAGGAAGAACTGGTTGAGGAAGATGGCCTTGAACTCCTCCCAAGGAATAACAGCATGATTTCCCCTCTCCATCTTCCATTAGCCAAATCAAATTTGAGCCACACCTTTTAGTTGGCAGGCCACTAGTTCCATCTTCTCCTCCTAATTGACTCCCATGATGTATAACACCTTGTACACCTCATGTATGAACTCTTGGGGATCCTCATCTGTCTTGGATCCATAGAACTCCAGTGGGTTCATTCAAGTGAAATCCCTAACTCTAGAAACCTGAGTGGGATCATGAGGAAATTGGACCCTTTGGTGAATTTGTTTGGTCATTGCCTGTGCCAACATAGTGATGGCATTTCGAAAGTAGACTAGAGTAGCCCCTTCCCCTAGAGGGGCTTGGTGGACTGGACACTGTTTGGGTGTGCGGGCCCTCCTTGGTCTTCCTCTTTGAATCGGCATGATCTGGAATAGAAAAGAGAATTCATTAGGGGAAAAGCCTTATACTCATATCTAAAGCACGATATAGACCACGAAGAAGTGAAACATTTCCTAAAATGCCTCATCGCCTCCCATTCATAGTTGTGGTAAACTTCACAAACATGAATAAGACTCTAATTAATGTGGTGTGTTGGATATCGAGGACCATAAATACCTAGTACTTTGATACCAAGTTTGTCATGACCTAAGCCTAGGGCATATAAGTAACACGACGAATGGGGAACCTGAAGGAACCCCAAACAAGCCTCTTAGCATATCAATCACACATCCTTGGCCACGAAAGCAAAATAAGAATTATAAGAGATATAAATAAGGGAAATGGGAGTAAGGGAAATCTTTGATAGTTATAAAACATTTCAAGAGTCAATCTCATGGAACAATTACATCTTCATATCTAACAATACCTCTAACATGGAATGGAGCAGGGAAAAGACATTTTTCTGGGCTTACCCTCATAGTATCAAATGTTCAATATAAAGAAATAGAAAATAACAAGAGAAACATAGATAGAATGCTCAGAATTGAGGACTCACCGAAGCTTAATTTCAAAGCACCAAACTAGCCACGTGGATAATGATCAAAAGGTGCTCCCGGTCCCTACATGGTAATATCATGTAGGCATAAAGTAGGTGTTAGTATGTTTGAATGTACTACGTATGTGGGGTGCAATGTGACGAGAGTCATATGTCATAATAACAAGGTGCTTAATCATAATCAAGGAACACAAACTCAATTTGGAACATATACTCAAACATAACACAACATGCATGAGATGGGACAAATAGCCACCTACTCACCTTACGGTATAACCTTTTTGAAGATTGTTACCAATACCCCTACCTTACGACATAGTCTTTTTTAATAGGTAGTATAATATGTCCCCTACTTTATGATATAATCTTTTAGGTAGGAGACATGAATTATTCTAACTTACGGCATGCCCTTTTCGATAGTATTATAGAGAGTCCTTACCTTACGATATAATTTTTCTCATAGGAGCCATGGATTGTACCTTAGGACATGGCCTTTTTGATAGTTGTTACAAGATGTCCTTACCTTATGATATAATCTTTTTGGTAGAAGCCATGAGTTATTCTACTTATGGCATGGCCTTTTCCTTAGGTCTTATGAGATATCCATATCTTACGATATAATCTTTTCAGTAGGAGTCATGGAACTAGCTCATCAAATCATCACATTCAAGTATCAAGAAAGTACTTCACATATTCCCAAGAACAAACATAGGAGTCAAACAATTCACATGCAATGCCATAGGTACTTTACATGAATTTAATACATGTTTGGAAGCCCTTAATCATCATAAAGTCACTTGACTCATAAATCATACAATAGATCATCAATAACTCTAAGAATCCTTGTCAAGACATTTTATCAAACACTTCGTGGGTGTATAATGCTTGTTCAAAATCATGCAATTCAAAAGTGAAATAATATGAGGAAACTCAATGTAAATCAACCCACCCACATATAGGAAAAACCTCAGGTAAGACACCTTGAAATTTATCATCAAATCTCATATTAGATCCTAGTTTAATAGCTCAAAAATGTGCATTGGCTCAATAGACAAAACCAATTCATAGTATAAGCTTGAAGTAGGTGAACATGCATATCCAATCAACATTACATAAAACCCCAAAATAATTTGTAATCAAAATCCATATTAAAAGATACCCATAAAAGATAAAACTTGAAAGCATTCAATTTTCATAAAAAGGGAGATTGGACTCCATGGTTGAAAGAACCTAATGGATGAAACCCGCATACCTAAATTTTGGGATTCCTTGACGTTGTGTGAACCATACCTTAAACTTGAATAGAGTTCTTGAGATCCAAAATTAAGCTTGATACACTTGAATTTGGTTGAAATATTTTGTTGAGTGCTAGAGAGGGTTTTGAGAGGGTCTTGAGTGATATAGAGTTGAAAATGGCTAAGTATAGGTATTTTTAAACATAAATGGGTATAGGACTATGACTCCAATGCCCCTGGGCCGAAATAGAAAAACAAGGAAAATTTTACCCTGGTATGTGTCTGGTCCACGATGGGGACCCAATGAGGAGGGCCAATTAACACCGATCCTCACCTCAAGTGCGTCGTGGCCAGAGTACGAATGGCTACTGGAATTTGAATTTTAGCAAAATCTTATTTTTCGCTACGAGTCCTCTAAAATTGGTGTTATATCAATTTCTCACCCAATTCTGCTCCTTGATCAAGAACATGAAGTCGAATTTTCGATATCACACATAGATTTTGAGATATATAAAAATTATGATTATGGGTATTTTCGAAGTACATTTTTGGGGCGTTTCAGAAATAATCCTTTACAAATTGTTTGGAGGTTGTTGCAAATTGTTATACTTTTTTAAGACAATGTATTTTTTTTTGGTAACTTCTTTTCATTACTGGATAATCAATATTTAAAACTTTGAAACTCAGGGTTTGAGCAATCCCAATCTCAGAGCTCTATTCATTCTTTCTACTAATAGGCTTAACCAATACTATGGATAATAATTGTACTATTTTAAAAAGTTAAGCCAGTTTCGGATAGTGCTTTGACAATAAATTTCTTGGATACATTACCTAGTGATTACCTCTGTGTTACGCCTAGACTTCTTGAATATGATGTTGTTTCTCTCTTGCTATACCAAATAGATTCCAGCTGCTATTATCATCCTGTAGAGCCCTGTTGCAGCTTACTTCCCTAATACATTTGATATTGCCTACTCTACTTCTTCCAACCACCCTTTGTTCCCTCTATTGATATTTATCCATCTAACTAGCTTATGCCATATTTTGCCAGACTCTGTGCACTCAAAGAAGAGGTGATTAATCCCCATTTTCCAACCTATTCTTTATATATAGTTTTCCATGGATTGCTAAGTATATAATAAATATCCACTTAGGCTTCCCTTGATTATTGCACACTGATCTTCTCCAAGGTACTTTCTTATATTCTCCCCTTAATATGTTGTATGTTTTTCTTATGCTATACTGCTCAGCTTCCAATGTTTCTTCTTTACTTAGTCCAGCTTTGTAAAGCCATTTCCCTCCTTACAGTATCTTCCTTACAACCCATGATGCTTGATTTTCTTGTGTTTCCCTGGTTTGTTTTGCTTTATCTAATAAGTATGCACCCACATTACCCACAGTTTATCTTTCTTGCTTGCTATATTCCACAACATCTTAATTATTGCTGCTTTGTTCCAAATCTACACATCCACAATATTCATCCCTCCTGCTTACTTAGGCTAACACAAAGTATTCCATGCTAGTAGTGTTTTACCTTTGTTTTGTACTTCACCATTCCATAAGAATCTCTTACATAAGGTTTTCACCTATTGTAAGATTTCTTTAGGCATGATAAATATCTGAGACCAGAAGTTTTGGACTACCAGTAGAACACTTTGAATTAGCTATATCCTTCCTGCATAAGATAGGAACTTAACACTCAAATTCTGAATGTTTTGCATCATTCTATCCATCAAAGGTTGGAATTGACTGGCTGTAAGATTCTTTATGGTCAAACGGTCTCCAGATAGTTGAATGGCAGTAAACCCTTCATAAACTTGTGTACCTAGCATTTCTTCTTATTGTGAATCAACGACCCCTCCAAAGTATATGTTGCTTTTACTTTGGTTTGCTATCAATCTTGAGACTTTTGAGAACTCTTGGATAGTATCAAACACCATTTTGAATGATTGTATGTCTCCCTTACTAAATAACAATAGTTCATCTGCAAGTATGGCTTTATTCAGTTTCTTGCATCTTGATGGAATTTGAAACCTTCCCTGTCCTTGAGTTTCTTTAGTAGCCTGGACCATTACTAGAGTGAAGAGATAAGGGGATATTGGGTCCCCTTGTCTCTCCCCTCTCTTTACCTTGAACTCTGGACTTGGAACACCATTTATTGTGATTGAGTAGGTTATAGTTCTCACACATGTTATGATCCATTTGACAAACATCTCAGGTATCTACAGCCCACTTAACACATCTTCTAGGAATTGCTATCCAACAGAATCATATGCCATTTGAATATCTATTTTCATCATGTATCTAGATGAATTTTAAGACAACATATGCTTTAAGTGTATTTGTTAAATATAATCATATGATTAATACATTATCATGTATGAACAAGTAGTCCCATTTTACGTGAAAATTTATAAGTAAAAGTATACTAGAATAAAATGAGGCAAGAAAGAATTTAGACATTTGGAAGCAGAAGGAAAAGTGAGAAAAGGACTTCTATATGCAATATTCATTGCATTAATATACCACATATGGTCAACTAGAAATGATTCAATATGGAATTAAAAAGTACCAAGGACACATGTGATACTTCAGCACATACAAATGGATAGTAAGGTAAAGATATGTGATATACATTCTATAGAGGAAAGTGTCACAATCTAGACCTAAGGCCTAAAT
>JAOTQR010048080.1:0-14818 GCA_025774065.1 Solanum ossicruentum
TATTGATGATCTATTGCATGGCTTATGAGTCAAAAGACTTTATGAAGATGAAAGGAATGTATATATATGTGATGAATTCGTGAAAGGTATTTATATGTTGAAAGTTGACCACACCTTGTTGACGGGGTGATATGCCTCAATAACTTTAACGGGGAAAGGGAGGGGAGGACCATGTTGAGGGGCATATACCTTGGGCACTTTGATGGGGGGTGCTATGCCGATCTACCATGTTGAGGGGTATATACCTTGACCACTATGATAGGCGACTGACTTACCCATCTACTAATTGAGGGGTAGATACCTCAATCACCTTCCAAGGGGGTCATATGCCTTGGATTCCAAGTACTAGTTTGCTTGGTCTATGATGGTGGTCTCATCGTATATATGTAATATGTTCTACACAAGCATGTGTTACTTCAAGCATTGATCGTGCATGCCATATTATTATTGTATTACCCATGCTTATAATTATGCATTTTGGTTATGTTGCCTATCTCTTGTGCATTGCATCCTACATACTTAGTACATTCAAACGTACTAATGCATACTCTATTCCTACATGATGTCACCATGTAGGAACTAGAGCACCTCTTGATCATCCTCCCCATGGCTAGTCTTGGTATGGTTGGAATAGAACTCTTCAACAATAGCAGGCCCGTAGTACCCTGGTGGTTAGGCCATCCAACCGAACTGATATGAATTAAAAGTATCTCTTATATCTGGAACTCTGTCAAGTTGGTCAGTGATTACTCGAACCTCCGAAAGGACTAGCTGTTGTTTCAACCCCTTGGAACCTTTTGTAAGACCGTTGGTGTAGATGTCCTTTGCGCCTGGGATAGTCCTCTGACCCCTCAGAAAGACAATAAGTGCCCATGCTGTTTTCGGGTCTGTCATCCTGGAGACTGCAAAATGAATGGCCTCGTTATCACAGTCCTGAAGTTTGACCTCATTTGCCTGCTCGTTAGTCTCATGACACTCGGCATCCGGAGTTTGCCTCTGCTCATCCTGGTCTGAAGTATTCTCTTATTTCAGGGCAGCAGCCTCCTCCTCAACTCTTGTGGAAAGGGCCCCTTATTAAGATTGGGGGGCTTTGCAACGGCCTGATGCACGGGCCCACGTAGCACACGGAGTATGGGGGGATACATTGCCTCTATAGCGAACTTCCGATCCACTGGAGGAGTCATCACCTAAGTCACTCCCCGCCCGATTGGTAGATGATATGGTTGGGGAGTCATGGAGTGGGACACAGGCTCATCCTTATCACTATGTCTGACTAAGCTGCATCATGGACCCATCGTACCTGCTCGTGCTACAAAAGAATACACGTTAAAAATTATTGCACATGCAGGTTGACGCACAAATGGGTACTCAAACTTCCCCTATGCCATAAAAGTGACAATAACCCTTAATAATGACATCACCCGGTCTATCATAGGGCAAGTGCACTCAAGAAATATATACTACAAAAATTAAAAGCAACCTATGTAAAATAATATAGGTGGAACAGGGTGCAGGGGACCCTACATAGCACATTTAGCGAGACACAATCCGTGAAAGGACCCATTGGAGAGGACTTGGCCATGAAGAGTGACAAACGGTGCGACACAGACCATGTAATGATCCATGAAACATCCCATGGTCTGTTTGAGCGGCTGTCTGACCTCCCTTGGACCAATTTTCAGCATATCACGTGCACACACCTACTTTCATGTTTATTTACCTCACTTAATCATGATTTCATCAACACAATAGCATATACTACTTGATTTCCCCAAAAATCATGTCAAAAAGCAACAAATAAAAAAATCCTCAATTGTTAAGGTTTAAACTTTTAAGAACTCAACAATGGTGGTTTTGACTAGTACATGCATCCCCAACATCAACAATGTAAGATATGATGCTTTCAATCAAGAAAGAACTAATCTTTGCCTAAGATTTATATGTGCAAGCACCAAAATCAACATTCAAGGAAAGAAAAATCAGATTTTTACTTATTTCGAAGCAACTAAGAAGAGGAGTTTCTTCAAAAACTTGATACTGACACTTGGTTTAAGCTACGAATCGTGTGATTAACTCACGAATCATCACAAATAGGATGGTAATTTGTTGGAATTTTAAGAGAGAAGGTGACAAAAGGGGTGGGGATCCATGAGAGTTAGAGTGAGAAAGGGAAAGTGAAAAGTGAATTTTTGGGACCAAGTGGGATTACTTAAAGCCTTGGTCCGTGTGGACCATCCGTTGGCCCAACCTTGGCAAATTTATGAACTTACATGGTCATAGGATCATTGTTATGCCTAGATAGGATGTCAAATGAACCTTGACATGTTGAACAGTCTATGTGGACGGCCGTGTCACCCCACTTGCCCAAAAATCATCGCGCCAACCGGACGACTAGTTACACGGGCCATGTCAATGTCAACGGGTCGTGTATTTGCCCGTGTGACCTCACTTAGCTTTATCACTCCATGCATATGCCCAGGTCCCAAATGCACTACAAATGGGCATGTACACGAGTCTTCCCACGTTAGATGGACCGTGCAGATCCATTGACCTTCCACTTGGCCAAAATTGGGCTGCTTTGACATCCGGTCATGCCCTCCACCATACATATGCCTCTGACCTATAAAAAAGCACTTGTACTCACCTAGAAGCACAAAAAAAATAAGAAATTGCATTACATATAAATTAAAGCTTTTTCTAATTATTACAATGCATGGGTTGCCTCTCATGGAGTATTTGATTTAACGTCACGGCATGACGCATTTGTCTGAACTACTCAGACTTTGTCAAGGAGTAAGACCTTTATTTCTGAGGCCTCTTCTGTTGCACCCACATATTGATTACTCAATATCTGTTTACCTTGAATCGATCCCCATTCTCTGATTATAGTTCAATTGCACCATGGGGAAATACCTGGCTAATCGTATATGGCCAGACCATCTTGACTTTAGCTTACCTAGGAAGATTCTCAATCTGGAGTGTACAGTAAGGCCTTGTCACGAACACCAAAGCTCCTTTGGGAAATATACTTGTCATGTTGGACCTTTATCCTTTGCTTGATCAGTGCTGCTCTCATATGTATGGAGGCTAAACTCATCCAACTCATTCAGTTGGTCAAGCCTCAAGTCAGTAACCTCCTCACAATTCATGTTGAGCTTCTTTAAAGCCCAGAGTGCTTTGTTCTCTAACTTCACGGGTATGGAGACTTACCAATCAGTGTCTTGTAAGCTGTCCTATAGGCCCAAAGTACATCATCTAGCTTCCTCGCCCAATCAGTCTGGGTAGCATTTACAGACTTGGTCAAGATTTCCTTGATCTGTCTGTTCGACACTTTAACCTATCCATTAGTCTGCGAGTGATATGGTGTGGCAACCTTGTGTTGTCATACTGCATATTTTGCTAGCACCATATGGAAAACATTATTATAGAAGTGAGAACCCCCATCGCTAATGATAGTTTTGGGTGTCCCAAATCTGCAAAAGATGTTTCGCCTCAAAAATTGGACAATACTTTAGCTCTCATTGTTTGGTAATGTCGTTGCCTCCACTTATTTGAAGACGTAGTCCACCGCCACCAGGATGTACTTCATTCCATAAGAACTCACATGGTGCCATGAAGTCAATGCCTCAGATGTCAAAAATCTCTACCTCAAGAATATGGGTCTTGGGCAACTCTTGGCGCTTGGAGATGTTACCCTGTCACTGGCACTAATCACACCTAAGCACCAAGTCATAGGCATCTTTATAGATTGTAGGCCAGTAGTACCCACATTGGAGAATCTTCTTCACCGTTTTGGCCCCACCATGATGACCCCCCATGGCGGATGCATGACAGGCCTCCATTATGCTCAACATCTCTGCCTCTGGAATGTACCGCCTGATTACCCCATCTGCACATGTTTTGAACAAGTACGGGTCATCCCAGAAGTACCTGAGCACATCAAATAGAAACATTTTTCTCTGGTGAGGGTTAAGGCCCTTTGACATAATATTGCTCACCAGAAAGTTAGCAAAATTGGCAAACTAAGGAATGAGGTCAACACAAGCTGCCAATACCTACTCATAGGTAAAGAAATCATTGATGTTCAACCAATCCTTCAATCTTGACTCATCCTCCAATCTGGACAAGTGGTCTGCTACTTGGTTCTCAGATCCATTTTTGTCTAGGACCTCTAAGTTAAACTCTTGCAACAGGAAACCAATATAATCAATGGCAGCTTAGCATCTTTCTAAGCCATAAGGTATCTCAAGGCCACATGGTCGGTGTGCACTATTGATTTGGTGCCCAATAAGTACACCCGGAACTTGTCGAATGCATATACCACAACCAATAATTCCTGCTTAGTCACTATATAGTTCGTTTGATCATCATTAACGGTCTTGCTAGCATAGTATATGGGGTGGAAGATCTTGTTCCACTTCTGTCCGAGCACAACACCCACAACATTTTCGCTTGCATCATACATTACCTCAAACGGTGCAGTCCAGTCACGTACAACAACCACAGGTGCAGAAATCAACTTTTGCTTCAGAGTCTCAAAGGCGTGTTTGCAGCTATCATCAAAGTGGAACTTTGCATACTTCTCCAATAGCTTGCACAAGGGGTGTGCAGTCTTAGAGAATTCTTTGATTAATCGGTGATAGAAACTGGCATACCCAAAAAAACTCTGAACCCCTTTACACATATGATGGGCGACAGTTTCTCAATTACCTCTATCTTCACTTTATCCAATTCTATGCCCTTCTCAGAAATCTTATGCGAAGCACTATCCCCTCTTTGATGATGAAGTGGCACTTCTCCCAATTAAGCACCAAGTTAGCCTACTTACAACGCTGGAGTGCCCTGCTAAGATTCAACAGACATGTATCGAAGGAATCACCCACTATACAAAAGTCATCCATAAATACCTCGAGGGTGTCTTCAACCATGTCAGAAAAGATTGACATCATACAGTGTTGTAAGGTGGTTGGGGCATTGCACAGCCCGAAGGTCATCCTTCTAAAAGCAAACGTTCCATATGGGAAAATGAAGGCAGTCTTCTCCTAATCCTCCGGGGCTGTGGATATTTGATTGTAGCCCGAGTACCCATCCAAGAAGCAGTACCAACCTCTACATGCTAACCTTTCTAACATCTGGTCGATGAAGGGCATGGGAAAATGGTCCTTCAAGGCCCATTTATTGTCTTCTAGTAGTCCATGCATACTCACCATCCAGTCACGGGTCTCGATGGCATTAGCTCATTTTTGTCTTTGGCAACCATGGTCATGCCCTTTTCTTCGGGACTTATTGCACTGGATTGACCCACTTGCTGTCAGAAAAAGCGTATATCACCCCAACATCCAGCCACTGTATGATCTCCTTTTTCACCACCTCTTTGATAGATGGGTTTAGCCTGCACTGATGCTTAATGCTGGGCACACAGTTGTTCTCCAATTTTATCTTGTGCATGCATATCACTGGGGGAATCCTAATAATATCTGCAATGGTCTAAGAAATAGCTTTCTTGAACTTCTAAAGGACCCACATCAATGAATCCACCTGATTTCATGAAGATCTGCAACTACAATCACAAGAAGTGTGTTGTCAGTTCCTAAAAATACATACCTGAGGTGTTGGGGTAACTCCTTGAACTCCAGAGCTGGAGGCTCCTTGATGGATGGTTTAGCGGGCTGTGTAGACCTGTTCTGCAGATCTAAGTCCAACTCTCTAGGGACAAATAGCTTAGTTCCCCTACCTTGTAGCGCATTCACAGCGTCGGCATAACTATTAATACCATCATCTGGGAAGTTTATCAACACCGTTGTTAGTGTGTCTACACTCATTGTTTCCTCAAGTGGAATATCAGATAGACAATCATCTTCAATGTATATAATGGACACCACTGCTACCTCTTTAGGTAGCTTTATATTGCAATACAGACATTGACCTTCACCTCTTCCGTGTTGAGTCAGAATATCAACTCACCTCGCTCCATATCCACCAACGCCCTTCCAATGGCCAAAATGGTCTCCTAAGGAAGATAGGAACCTCAAAATCCACCTGAAGATCCTAAATAATAATGTCTACTGGAAAGATGAACCGACCCACAAGAACCAGAACATCACATAGAATCCCACGGGCCGCTTTACCGATCTATTCGCCATAAGTAGCTGCATTATGCTGGGTGTGGAGGCTCCTAAGCCCAGCTGCCTGTAGACCTCTAGCGACATCAAGTTGATGCTGGCACCTCGATCACAGATAGCTCTGGAAAATCAAATGCTCTAATGGTACACGGGATAGTGAAAGCTCCCGGATCTTCCTTCTTTTCTACGAGAGATCTTGTGGCAATGGCACTACAATGGTGGAGATTATTTGTCAGCTCGATCGTGGCTGTCATCTTCTTACTCACTAAGTCTTTCATGAACTTATTGTAGCCCTGCATTTGCTCAAGTGCTTCCACTAGAGGAATATTCACTGAAATCTCCTTCAACATGGACAAGAACTTCTGAAACTTGCCTTCTTCAACCTTTCTCTACAACCTCTGTGGGAATGATGGCAGTGGTTGTGTCATTGTTGGTGTCACCTTAGGTTCTTTAGTGAACTGTGGCACTGCTGGTGTTACTTTCGCTTCCTTAGTCAAGTCATCGACATGCTCCTCCACCAGGTTAGGCATCTTGCTTTTAGCTTCCTCCAAACCTACATTAATGGGCACAACAGGGTGAGAGAGTACCTTATCGTTCCTCGTGGTTACTGCCATGCAATGACTGTCATTCTTCAGGTTATGAATATTATCGCTCGGTAGTGAAGCAGTTTTTCTCTGGTTTATGGCTACTAACAATTGACCCATCTACTACTCTAATTGCTTGATTGAAGTGGAATACGAGTCGACCAACTGTTGAACATTTGACATCTCCCCTTTTAAATCTTGCATCCCTTTCTCCGTGGACTCAACCTTTCTAAGTACCTTTGCCATCATTTTCTAACTTTGAGTTTCCGCCACTATCGTCCTGATGCTCATGGTTCCTATAATCATCTCTATACAGTTTTCTTGATAGTTTTGATCAGGAAGATAGTTTCGACCTTGATTACCAACATTGTATGGCCGGTGACCCCCCTGGCTGCCTAAAAAGTTTGCCTCTTCGTCAAAGTTGTAGCCTTGATCATCGTACCTAGGCATTATGCCTACAACTTTTACATTTTTTGCTTCTTCTAAGAAACGCTTTGCCAGCAAGTCTAATTGGGTCTTCATGAGTGCCATGTCTTGATCCCGTTACTCCTTCTCTCGTTGCTGCTCCTCCGTCATTTCAAAGATGAGCCCCAAAAAGTCTCCATCTCTAGTATACCATGCTCTGTTGTTCTTGGCTACGTGGTCTTAGATCACCACGATGTTCGGAAAAGTCCTTGACAGCACACCACATAAGCAAGAGGCTATATGACATTAGGAAGTGTTACTCTTCTTCTATTATCTGAGTTCGTGTGATAGAGTTAAACTCTTTGAAAGTCTTGTTCTAATTTGTGCATTACACGATTGTAGAATAAGTCTCCTAAAAGAACAGCAGCCCAGAGAGATGCTCCAGCCAGCCCCAACTACTGAGAATGCCCCACCAGAGGTCCCCGTTCAAGTATCGATCAAGAGATGAGGTCGCCCGGTCAGGATTGCTGAGGTCCAACTGGCGCCACCTACACAGCCTTAGCCAGCTCCCACCTTAGAGGCTGAGTTTAGGGGAGCCATTACCATGCCCAATCAATTAGTGGCCTCCCAAAGTAACAGTCGAGGTCCCCAGGCTCTTAGCTCTAGTTCGCAGGATCCCACAATTTCTACCAAACTCAGGGACTTCTTACGGATGAACCCTCTAGTGTACATAGGGTCGAAAGTTGAGGAGGACCTATAGAATTTCATCGATGAGATGTACAAGGTTTTGAGGGCCATGCATGATAGTAGGGTGGAAGGGGTTGAACTTGTCTCCTATCATCTGAAGGATGTTGCAAATGTTTGGTACAATCAATGGGAGGATGGTAGAGGTGAAGATGTTGAGCCTGTGAAGTGGGAGGAGTTTGAGACTACTTTCCTTGAGCATTTCTTTCCCCAAGTGTTGAGTGAGGCGAAGGTTGAGGATTTTGTGAATTTGAAACAAGGAGGGATGATCATTAAGGAGTACAGTCTCAAGTTCATTAAGTTATCCAGATAAGCTTCGGAGATGGTCCAACATATAAGGGTGAGGATGAGAAAGTTTGCGCTTGGCTTGGATAAGCATATGTAGAAGGAGTGCAAAGCAGCCTTGCTAATCCCAAGAATGGACATTTTCAGGATTATGGTATATGCCTAGCAAACTTAGGAAGACAAGAAAAGGGATAGAGAAGAGTAGCTGAACAGGAAGCAAAATCGGTGGGGCATGAGCCTAGTCAGTAGAGATAGGATAAGGGTGATCGATCCTATTTCCAGAAGAGGTCCTCTCACTATGTACCTTCTGCAGTGAGTGCATTGATTCAACACAATAGAAATCATTAGAAGTCTCAGGGTCACCAGAATTTCGAAGCCTAGGGTTCTCAGTCACAAGTGAGTGGGGCCTAAGGTTCCCAAGGCAAGACACGTTGTGGCATATGTGGTATGTTTCACTTAGGGGAATGTCATGGATGGAGTATTGGATGTTACAAGTGTGGCCAAATGGGTCATCTACAGAGGGAATGTCCAATGTGGTCCTTCAAGGGCCAATTATCTATGCCAACACCACTACTGTAGCTAGATTTGTTTGATTCAAGTGTCGTACATTTTGTGAACCTCCCTTCATTAATGAGTTTATCCTAATTGAGTGAACTGATGGTGGTTGCACCATTCCCATCCACTATAGATGTGCCATAGTCGATCTGTTTGGGTTGAATTGAATGGTTCTAATGTCATTTTATGCATGGAATGGCATTAGGCTTGTTATTCCCTTGTTGATGGCAAGAGTTAGAGTCTCAAGTCTCAAATATATGATCGTGCTTGTTCTTGCGTACAGAGGTAGTAGATATAGGTCTCACCAAAGGGGGAGATGATGAGTTCTTTTAGGTCCAGATAGTGATGTCGATGATAAAAGATTGAGAGTGAAGGTAGATGAGGAGGAGTGAATGTATTCGTATGGCAATTATGGTGTTGAACTTATTTTATATAGGGGTAAATATAAGGAAGACGGAAGAGGTGAGATCTTATGATGTGCAATAGATAGGTAAGAGTAAATTAAAGTGTAGAGTAGACTAAATCTGTTAGAGTCGGGCAAGTCCCAATTTGGTGAACTAAGTCCGTTAAAGTCGGACAGGTCCTATATTGTGAACTAAGTCTATTTAAGTCGAACAAGTTCCTATTTTTTTATTTTTTTTTGGTAGACGTTTGACATTCTGATCTTAGCTAACCATTCTAAGAGTTTCTAACTTTATGGTGAATGAAATGTGCCCTGAGTTTTACACTACATATATTTCTGTGAACTCAGAATGAGTCTTGATAGACAAGAGAGATTGTACTTCATCATGAACATTCTCATATAAGATTTCTCAATTGAATTGGATGATCTTTCATTCAATTCCCTTTCATTGGTCTTTCTTTCTGTCTTGATAGAAATGTTGATGATATTAGAGGAGTGAGGGTTGACGAGAGAGAATGAGTGTTCTTGATTCTGATAATGAGGTGACATCATTTCCTTTTTAGGTTATAGACATGGAGGAGGAGTTAGAGAAACTGTGATAAATTTAATAGATAAGTGAAGGAATCTCATGATAAGTTTGCATGCGATTGAGGGTGTTGATGTACTATGGTAGGTTAAAGATCCTCTGGTAAGATTGACCTTAAAGAGGCCATGAAGTGATTAGAGTGACAGGCTTGAATGTTTGAATGTCATTATGAGAGTGTATTAGAGTGATGAGAATGAGTTATATTTCCTAAGTAAAGGTCACTATAGAAATATGAGATTGGTGTAAGTATGATCATCTTAGCAATAGTATATTGAGGCTCCGAGATAAGCTTGAAGGGAATAAGGGATGTGGATAGGTGGAGTTTTAAATAGGAGTTATGAGCTTAAGTTGATGAAGTAGAGTGTCATAAAAGGGAGTACAATTGAGACGAGGTGCTAAGATTGAGAGTGTACATAGAGTCTTATGTATCGATGGTCCCATTCTCCATTAGAGTTGATGGTTTCCTTCCTAAGTTCGAAGGACTGATTATCGAAGTGTTTAAATGATTTGAATTGATTGAGTTCCAATGTCCTATTCGTGCTTGATGGTGAAAATGTCTAAAAGAGTATCTCTACTCTTGATCTGAACCGATTTGCCTATTTTAAGTGACTGGTGACTGTCTAGATTGGTTGACTGACTATTGAAAGGAGTTTTGACCGTTATTCATACCTAATGATGAGAATGTTGAAGGAAATTTCCTTACCTTTAACTACATTAATTGTCTTGAGTCGACTATCTATTCCTGAGTCCGAGTAGAATTGATTGTTGATTAAGATAGAATCGAGAGATTGATTGATAGATGTGAATGTTGAGATGAGTTTTGAGTCTATTTGTGCCTTGATATTCACCTTTACTCATCATTCGAGGATGAATGATCCAAGGGGGAGATGAGGTAACACTCATAAAATTATATCAAAACGCCCCTAAAATGTAATTGTGAGCATAACGCGTCTTCCAAAGCTTCAACGGGAAATTCGAGATCAGATTTGCGATCAACGCAAAAAATTGAGTGGGAAAATGGCCTCGATTGGATTTTAGAGCAATGAATCAGAAAATAATTTTTTGATAATTAATTTCGAGATAGTGTTGATGCGCGCCCAAGACACGATGCGCCTGAGACATGGACCAACACTTGTTTTTTTAAGAATATTTCTTTGGGATTGAAAAATCAGTCGGAAAGCAATTTATGAAAATTTATACATAAAATGCACTTAACAAAAGAGTTTTATGTGTATCTTTCTTGGAAATCAGTTTTTCAATGTGTTTTGAGAAAATTCACCAAAATATCATATGTTCGTGCCGCTGGCACGACGAGCACATGGTGTTACGGCATGGAATTTTATTCTTTTATTTCGGGAAGGGTATTTTGATAATTCTCCAACCTCTCCCACGTCCTATAAATGATTATAAGATCATTTTTCTCTAAAATAAGAGTTTCTAAACACAGCCTCTAGAAGTGAGAGTTTTGAAAGAGAGCAAGAGAAGAGAAGCTTGAGATCTTGAGGACTAAAGTCAAATTCTTGCCAGGATTTGCATTGTTTTCATCCCAAGTATGTAAGGCTAAACTAAAAGCATGAGTGTCCCATAGATGGTCCTAGGTGAGAGTTGAAAGTTCTTGAGTGTACATAATGGTTCTTGATCATTTTTTTGAGAAATTATATTTATTATATGTATTTTCATAAGTTGATGATCATCATAAACTTGTTTTCTTGAACTAAATATTTTTCATGAGATATTGTATAAACTCTATATGTTATTTTGTGAAAGTATGCATGAATGAACCTAAGAATGGAGTCTAGAGCCTTGACTTGAGTATGTTGATTGAAATCTTACATGATATGAGGTTGAGTTAGTTGAGCTTGATGATCCTATGAGTCTTCATAATTGACTTCTTGAGTCTTGTCTAAATGAATTCTTCTAAATGATGGTCGAAAACTTTGAGTTCTTATATGAGAATTGAGTTAATTAAGATGGGTTAAAGTCCCTGCAATCAATAGAGAATGTAGATTTCGATTTAGTGAGATAATGAGAGTCTCTATGAGGCTAAGTTGAGATAATTGAATTGAGATGAGGAGTTGATCAAGTTTGTTAGAGTCGAACAAGTCCCAATCTTGAGGGCTAAGTCTGTTAGAGTCGGATGAGTTCTCACTTGAAGGCTAAGTCCGTTAGAGTCAGACAAGTTCTCACTCGAGAGATAAGTCTGTTAGAGTTGGACAAGTTCTCATTTAATGGATTAAGTCATTAGAGTCGGACAGGTCCTCACTTTATTATCCTGAAACAATAGGACTTGGTCAGTTGATTTTCCCAAACTGAGTAATCTGAGTTGAGATGAGTTTAATTTGAGCAATAGGTCGATGGGTTGATGGGTCACTTGTCTACTCTTTATTCTTGCTTTACATTGATATTTGACATGTTGATTTTTACTGTCCTTGATGTTGATTATTATATCTATATTATTCTACCTGTTTCGGTTTCATTCAACTATTTTACATATCAGTACATTCCATGTACTAACGTTCCCTTTTGGACTGCATCATTTTATGATGTAGATACACAGGATAAAGGTCATCGGCAGACACACCGTTGAGGATCCTGAAATGTTCAGCAAATTGTTGAGCCTCCCCTACTTCGGAGGGTTCATCACCCATTTTCATCTTGTTTAGAGTTAGCTTTTGCTTGATCTTTATTTTGATTGAGGCAGCCATGGGTCTGTTATTGATACCACCTAATGGTGATAAAGGCTTTATAGACTAGAGTTGGATGTTGATATTGAGACTTGTGGGCTAGTTTCTTTCTATTAATCTTTCACTATAATGTTATTTGAGATTAAATAACGAGATGTGCCCATTTATTTTCGTATATCTTCCGCTGATTAGTAGAATATATGAAGGAATGATGAGATGAAATCAGGTGGTTCACTTGGTGATTAGAAATAGTCTCTTAGTACCAATTACCCCCAAGGTACTCTCCCGGGGCACGACACTTGTGGAATTTGAGTTGTATCCTTATATTTCAATTATATATAACAGAAAACGTATCAAGTCAGAAATTTTGTTCATCACCTCTTCATGAGGTCTTTCACTTTTGGCTTTTAGAGTTTAGAGTGTTTAAATTTATTTATTTTCTGGAGAATTATTTCGGGCTTTGCGCCATTAGAATAAAATATTAGAAATCTCTAAAAGATAAAACTTACGTGATAATAAAAATAAGAGCTTTAGAGCCTTATTTGGCGTAGCTTAAAAGTTGTTTTTAAGTTTTTTTTTACTTATAAAGTGTTTGGTAATTTTCAAAACAGCTTAAAAATTTACAATTTGCTTAAAATAAGTTAAAAGCAGCACCCCCAACTTTTTTTTAGCTTAAAAGTTGTTATAGTTCGACCAAAAAAAATTACTTTTTTACCCTAAATATTTTTTCATATTCCTAAAAATATCCTTAACTAAAGTAACTCTAACTGCTCTCTCCCTTCTCATTATTTCAATTCAAACCATAACTCAGCACTCTTCTGCTCTTTGAAACCATTTATTTCAATTAAAAATATTCATGAAATTGCATTGAATTTTCTGAACTTATGGATGTCTTTATACAATATAAATAAAGCATTCAATCAAATAAGAAAAAGCAGATAATGAATTTCTTTTTATTTTTTTAAAATAAATCATTGATTCTACGAATAGAGCATCATTGATGTAATTTAAATAGATTTGCGAACATTCTGTATGAAAAAAATGTTATGAAGAAGATTTAGTTTTGAGATAGACGTTCATAATGATTTGGGTACTATAAGAAATCTTTCATGAACGCACTTATTACTTAGTTGCAAGTTTGTTTCTCCAAGACCTTGCATTTCTTCTCAACTGCAACTTTTTATCCAATTGTACGTAGCTTTATTATTTTGAGAGAGTTTGAAGATAATTTTAAGTAGGCAAGAAAAATGCATAGAAAATTTGAGTTAGCTAGTATAAAAGTTGTCATGTTCAATCATAAAAAAATCAACATTTAATTTGTAATGATATATCTCACAATTTTGAATTCAGGAATAAAAAGAAAAATAAATTAAAAGATTTCACTTACTGGGTACCTTCAGGCATCTTTAGCGCATAAAATCCCAAAGGAGGAGGAAAAGACAATTTTGTTGCATAAAAGAAACTGTTGGCATTAACCAAAGCCTGCCTGAAATTATGAAGAACAAAAATATCATTCAGTCTTCTCATAAATTGACAATAAAGTATTTGTCATTGCCAGTTTGCTAATCATCATGATAGAAAACATGATGAATACAGATGTCATCATTTAAAAAATAGCAGCAATCCGAAATTCATTAAAAAAAAAAACAAAGGCTTTCTTGATCTCAAAGACAACATGAATGACTCTAAAACCATCCCTCTACACTATAAGCAATACTTTCAGACACCCTATTCTGAACCAGTAAATTATTCATTGACGTTGATAATGGCGATAACGATGGCAGTCACAATTGTCAAAAGAGGTAATGCTAGTTGCTAGCCAAGTGTCTTGGGAAGAGGAAAAACAAATAGAGAGAAGTTAAATTAGAAGAAGAGAGTGGAAGGTATAATAAATTGGAAGGACACGTTAGATGGAAAAGGAGGCACTTAGGTTTCTACAAGCGGCTTTTCGGAGTTTAACTGGATGGTTAAAGATTAATTTAATAGTTTTGATGTTTTAAAAGTTTTTGCTTTGCGGTGGCGCCACATCACCAGAATAAACATACAACAACAACATACACAGTAAAATCCCACAAGTCTGGGGAGGGTAGAATGTACGCATACCTTACCACTGCCATAAAAGTAGAGAGGTTATTTCATGGGAACCCTCATCTCAAAACCCGTAAGCAGAAATAACTAGATATAACATAAAGGAAGGAAAGGGGACAGAAAGAGCAACTAACAAGATAAAACTAACACATAATACATAGAGAATGTGAACACGTGATAAAAGGAAAGAAACAAACACCTAAATATACCATCAACCTGCTACTCTAGTTCGTGACCTCCACTTCTTTCTATCTAAGGACATGTTCTCAGTGAGATCAAGTCTGATCATATCCTGTCTGATCACCTCCCCCCAGTGCTTCTTCGGTCTACCTCTACCCCTCCTAGTATCACCCAGAACCAAC